>OZ021727.1:85384946-85574946 GCA_963978545.1 Linyphia triangularis | reverse complement strand
AGTTCATGCAAAAATTAATTTGCTCTATGCGAGATCATAAAAGTTAAAATAATTATTTGAAGAAAAAAAAATGAAACTTTATTGTCTTATATCTTTAAACACATACACAGTTCTGATATTTTATTTGTGTACAACAATTAATTAAAAAAAACACATTTATACCTAATGATACATTCCGAATTAAGAATGCCTTTGTACTATAAAGTCCTTCTTGGATAGGAATGTATCATTAAATATAAATACAAAATCCTATAATGCAAATTGTCTTTCTTAATTGAATTTACTATTTTGCTTTTACAATTGCAAATTTGTCCTGTGTTTATTCTTATGAGGTGGATTGTACGTTTCATTACTTGTGCATTATGTTTATTCTTATTGAATGTTTCAATGAAGGCATTTATTTCAAATCCATCACTTTATTTCAGTATATATTTATATATACGAAGGGTTTTAATTAAAATATAAGTGTTATCAACTTTTAATTTGAATGCGAAAACGGTAAAATAGTAAAAAATTGAGTTAGATGTATACTATACATACGACTTAACTTTCACTATTTTGCCTTTAGTCTTGCTTTTCTCACCTTTTCTTCTCATCTGCAATTCACCTTCTTTTCAATATGAATCAAAATGATTAATCAATTTGTAACTAAAAATTATTACACTGTAACTGTAAAATACTTCAATGACTACATCTAGTCCGTGATCCAACTTTACAAGTGAAAAAACAAATTAACTGTAACTTTAGGAGAATATTTCGAGCCTTGTTAAACTTATAAATATTTTTTTTGTAAATATTGGACATTTTGTAAATCGTTTGAGTCTTTTTAATCTAAAATCTTTTAATACTAAAAATTATAATTTTTCAATAACATAGATTAATATTATGTGAATATGAGAACTTACTTAAATTGCTAACTCTTTTTGTTTTGATAAGAACATAGTTAAAAAATTGTTAAAACAATGTTTTACTGTTTTCATTGCATCTATATATAATACATATCCTAATAAAGATTTTATAGTATTATGTTACATTGATGGAAATGAAATATTTTATGAAATTTTTATGTGAAACTAAATATTTTGTTAAACTATTTATGTCAGATGAAATATTTTATGAAATTATGTATGCCAAATAAAAAAAAAATTATTAAATTATTATGCCAAATAAAAAAAAAATATTAAATTATTTATGCCAAATAAAATATTTATGAAATTATTTATGTGAGAATATTTTAAGAAACTATTTATGTCAAATAATATATTTTATGAAAAACTATTTATGTCAAATAATATATTTTATGAAAAACTATTTATGTCAAATAATATATTTTATGAAAAACTATTTATGTCAAATAATATATTTTATGAAAAAATACTTATGTCAAATAATATATTTTATGAAATTAGTAATGCCAATGAAGTAATTTATGAAATTATTTGTGCCAAATAAAATATTTTATGAAATTATTTATGTCAGAATATTTTAAGAAATTATTTATGGTAAATAAAACATTTTAAGAAATTATTTATGTCAAATAATATATTTTATAAAAAATAATTTATGAAAAATTAAATATTTTATGAAATTTTTTGTGCATGTAAAATGATTTTTTTTTAATTATTTGAGTCATATGAAATATTTTATAAAATCATTTATGATATAAAGATATTTCTGAAATCATTTAAGTCAAAAGAAATCTGCAAATTCCATCAATTTAAATGTACTTGAAATTCAGAACATTAACTTGTTAGTTATTCTATTCAAAGCACGCTTCTTGAATAAATTTATTTTATGGTGCAATTAATAAAAACATTTTTCATAGATTTATTTAACCTTTAAACTTACTTGAAGACTAAATACCCATTTGAAAATTGAGAGATTCTGACAAAGCAATTGAAACTGCTTTAGAAAGAAAAATTAAAAAATTTTGTATTCAAATAAATGTGAAAATACTCTTATTAGCTTAATGAAACGTTTATTTTTTCTTTACTTTGTCACAGTTTAAGTAACTTAGAAAAAAAATATTTAATGCTAAAGTTAAAAAAGATCTAATAATACATAGTTTCTATACATGAAATACCATATTTTGTAAGATAGAATTTTAAGTCATATTTTCTAAAAAACAATGTTTAAAATTAGAAACAATAAACTTTTAAAAAGGAGGTTATTTTCTATGCTCTATTTCCAATTTTATGAGAAATACTCTTAAAAATGCTGTATAGAAAATCTCACGACTTTTAATAACACTATAATACAGATCATTGCTTTTAAGTTTTTTGAACATCGTTTGTTAATGCATTCAGGAGTTATTCTGACCACAAAAACAATGGAAACATAGGTATCTTTTCAAGATTATTTATTTTTTTAATTTGATATGCTTCAAACGTGTATAAAACCACAAAACACTTATTTTTTTTTTTTTTTTTTTTTTACCGAATGCAATAATTTTATTACCTACATTACTTATAGTAATAAAGATATAATTTGTATTGATTTAAACTGATTTAAGGTTATACGTATAGGTTTCAACATTTTTTTTTAAATTTTCAATTTAAAAAATAGATCTTTGCACCTTAAAAAGTACATTATTTGTTAAACTGTTTCCAATATTTTTTTTTTAAATTTCTTCAATTTTAATAATTAACATTTAATCAACTAATTAGGCTAATTTTGAACGGTAATGAGAAAAATTCTAATTAACCCACAGATACAATTTTGGTGTTCAATAATTCGGAATACCCTGCTCTATGTTTTGACCCTATTAACAGAATTTTACAGTGTGTATATTTTGCGATATCTTGCTTTAACTGAATCTATTAGAAAAATCCAAGTTTTTTTAAACAGAATCTTATCTTTAAAATTCAATTAAAAAAATATTTATTTACAATTCACTTAGTATTTAGGGTCAAAACATTCAACAATGTATGCAGATTATATAGCAAAAAAACAAATTTCAAAAAATATTATTTAAACTGGAGTTATTACTGTTTGAATGAAATGCAAAATAGAAAAAACTACAATCTGAGACTAACTTTTAAAAAAGTATTTTTTATATAAAAAAACTGTTATTATTATACAAATTATTATATATGTCCTTTTTAGTATGCTCCTCCATCATTAATATATTCCAACATGACCGTTTAAACAATATTTACGTAATATTGATGGTTAACTAGACGTGTGGAACATCGCTCAATTTTACTTTGTAATGCTGGTCACTGTATTTAAATTTGACATAAACTGGTGAATTTATGGTTTTCGTTTTTTACATTTTCATTAAGCCAGTTTGGCGATATTTTCGGCAACTTTATTGGTAAAAAAAACTATTTTTTTCACCGTTTGCAATACTTTCCTCACACTGCATTTCATATAGGGTAATTGAAAGAAATCATGTTCTGATTCAAAGCTTAAAATAAATATGCCACATAGTATCAAATACCATTTTTGTTATTAATTGGTATATTGATTATCTTTTAGTTGTTATAATTTATTGTATTATTTTTAGGTTAAAGTACTAGGCCGTGCATAATGCCACTGTGAAACTATTAAAGAACTTTTTGTCATAAATCATCAAGATATTAGATCGAGTAATTGGTCTGCAAATGCATTTTTCTTTGCAGATATTTTTTTTTATCTTATCTCCATAAGACTCATAATTTAACTATTTTCGTTTTTGTCGTGTTATATATTTAACAAAATATATCTTTACATAAAGTAGTGTAATGGAATTTCATAACTGAAATTAAAATTTATGTGACGATTTAATTATCCAAACGCTCTAAATAATATTGTTACGAATTTTTGTATATTTGTAAATATTTCGTAGTGTAATTTTGTAAATAGGAACTTCGCTTTTCTGCAATGCGTCTATTAATGTTTGAAAACGAGTTTTACAGAGATAACGCTGGGAAGCGAGTTTTACAAGGAGCAGGCCATTTAACATTATGGTAATGGAAATCTCACCAAATTGGGGAGATAGAGCCAAGTTGGCGATGGTTTTGGTGACTAATTTTTGTTGTCAAATTTGGCGAGAAATCGCCAAATGTCGCCAAATTTGGCGACCATTTGGCCAAATTTTCGGTCCCCATGTACATGTATACGATTTTTCGACTACGATCTGGAAAGTTCTCAAAATATCTATATCTAGAAGATTCATGAAGGTTTAACTTTCCTATATAAGCACAAGAGGGCGGGTGATGGAGTTAGTTGAGTCAGTTAATTGACTAGAGTTACTGACTGAGTGGAGTTATTGAGTTAGCTGTCTCTCAGCGACCATTCAGAGAGTTCCGAAAGTGAACTGTACTGCATTGAATTTTGCGGTGATTTTAGCAGCTGTGTTGTCAAGTTTTTAACTGCTGTTTTGTGCTCCATTGTTGTGAAAAGAGCTGTATTGTGTCTACTAGAACGAGAAGTTCTGGAGTTGTAAGAGCATCTGCGAAGAGTTATACCGGAATAAATTTCTATAAGTTTTGATCTGCTTTGGCTTCAAATCTTTCGAACCCACCAACGCAACAATATTTAAAAACTTTATTTAGACTCTTAATTCTCTATTATTGCATAATTTGGCATTTCAATTGCAAATACAAAAATAATAACTAATTATAAGCACAGGGGCTATCTAAGTTAGTCCAGTTAAACTCCATTTAACCGTTCTCCAATGCAGATCCAGCTGTCTTTTAAAACCATGTACTCCAGTACAATTTACGATGTGGTCTGTCAGATTGTTTCATTTATCAACCACTTTATTGTAAAAGAAATGTTTTCTATTCTAGCATGGAGTCCTGGATTCGTAGAAATAAATCTTTTTAACACTTTCTTTAAAAAAAAAAAAAAAAAAAAAAAAAAAAAAACTTTTACTTATTAATTGACGTAGTTCTTTTAAAGTCATGGGAAATTAATCATTATATTCAGTTATTTACTTTTAAAGACTAACACAAATGTACTTCATTACTTTTCTGTTTATTCAAGTTAAATACAATTTAAAGGCATCGAAATAACTTTACCTGACTCCAAACTTCTTTAACATAATTTAATTAGTAATAAAAGTGCATTGTAAATAAATTGATATATCTTTTTTAGTTATATATAAAAATTGTTACATGCTAATTTAAATTCAAATTTTATGCAAGTCATTGCTTTATTTGGGTTTCAGTATTTTGGATACAGAATGCTACAAATCCAATTAAACACTGACTTTAAGTAAGAAATGTAGTTTATTAAAGTATACATATACAATTGAGTTGATTTTCTTTACCTTTTATGTCATAATTTAAAATTTTTTGGCAGTATATCAGAATTTAAAATCATGCATTTTTATACATAATTTTTTCCCGTTAGTTTTTAAATTAGTTAAAATAAATTAAAATTACTAATTAGGGCACTATTAGAATGGACATAAATAAACTTGTAATTAACTTAGAGGTATGATTGTTATTACAAACAAAAGATATTATACTGACGCATGTTTCCATAAAAAATTGTGAATTTGGCTTCAATATTTATTTAACCATAAGTTTTTAATTGAAAAATTTGAAAAACTACATAGTTTTCATAAAAAAAAATTAAGATTAAAATATAAAAAAATTGTTTATAAAAATATATATTAGATTCTAGAAGAAAACACATTCGCAACTATTGCCTTAAAAAAAATAGAATTTTATAAATCTGATTATTTATAATGAAGTTATGACCTTTGGCGTAAAGTCGTATAACACCGAAATGTCATTCTTCAGAAAACGTGTTTAAAGTTAACTACACTAATTAATGTGTTACAAAACATGTTCACGAAACCAAATGTAATTTAAAAAGTAATTTGAGTCTGACAAAGAAAATGGTATTATTTTAAAGGTAATGAATTCGGGAATATTTTAAAACAAAAACGCAGACTTGAGTCAAATTTTGCAATTTCTAATCTCTATATATATAAGGCAAAGCCCTCACTCACTCACTCACTCACTCACTCACTCACTCACTGACTCACTGACTCACTCATCACTAATTCTCCCACTTCCCACATAGTCACAACTCTGAAAATCGGCACAAATATCAACAATGGTAAACATAGAAAAAGTAAACTATTCCGATCTCGATTAACACACTTTAAGGGGTCGAAAAGGGGTCAAACGTTCCAAATGGGGGACATTCGAAAATCCTACTTCCCACATAGTCACAACTCTGAAAATCGGCACAAATATCAACAATGGTAAAAATAGAAAAAGTAAACTATTCCGATCTCGATTAACCCACTTTAAGGGGTCGAAAAGGGGTCAAACGTTCCTAACGGGGGACATTCGAAAATCCTACTTCCCACATAGTCACAACACTGAAAATCGGCACAAATATCAACAATGGTAAAAATAGAAAAAGTAAACTATTCCGATCTCGATTAACACACTTTAAGGGGTCGAAAAGGGGTCAAACGTTCCAAACGGGGGACATTCGAAAATCCTACTTCCCACATAGTCACAACTCTGAAAATCGGCACAAATATCAACAATGGTAAAAATAGAAAAAGTAAACTATTCCGATCTCGATTAACCCACTTTAAGGAGTCGAAAAGGGGTCAAACGTTCCAAACGGGGGACATTCGAAAATCCTACTTCCCACATAGTCACAACTCTGAAAATCGGCACAAATATCAACAATGGTAAAAATAGAAAAAGTAAACTATTCCGATCTCGATTAACCCACTTTAAGGGGTCGAAAAGGGGTCAAACGTTCCTAACGGGGGACATTCGAAAATCCTACTTCCCACATAGTCACAACACTGAAAATCGGCACAAATATCAACAATGGTAAAAATAGAAAAAGTAAACTATTCCGATCTCGATTAACACACTTTAAGGGGTCGAAAAGGGGTCAAACGTTCCAAACGGGGGACATTCGAAAATCCTACTTCCCACATAGTCACAACTCTGAAAATCGGCACAAATATCAACAATGGTAAAAATAGAAAAAGTAAACTATTCCGATCTCGATTAACCCACTTTAAGGGGTCGAAAAGGGGTCAAACGTTCCAAACGGGGGACATTCGAAAATCCTACTTCCCACATAGTCACAACTCTGAAAATCGGCACAAATATCAACAATGGTAAAAATAGAAAAAGTAAACTATTCCGATCTCGATTAACCCACTTTAAGGGGTCGAAAAGGGGTCAAACGTTCCAAACGGGGGACATTCGAAAATCCTACTTCCCACATAGTCACAACTCTGAAAATCGGCACAAATATCAACAATGGTAAAAATAGAAAAAGTAAACTATTCCGATCTCGATTAACCCACTTTAAGGGGTCGAAAAGGGGTTAAACGTTCCAAACGAGCGATATATTCGAATGTCCTACTTCTCATATTTTCATAATTCTGAAAACTGGTGTGAATATCAATAAAGACAAACGCAGAAAAAGTAAACTATTCCGATCTCCGGTGGATCAAGGGGTGGAAAAGGGGTTAAACGTTCCAAACGAGGAATATTCGAATGTACCACTTCCCATATGGTCACAACTCGGAAATTTGGTACAAATGTCAAAAAAGATTAAACATAGAAAAAGTAAGCTATTCTGTTCTCGATTAACCAACTTTAAGGGGTCGAAAAGGGGTTAAATGTTCTAAACGAGGGATATCCGAATGTTCCTCTTCCAATGTAGTCATTTTTCTGATATTTTTTTGCAAATGTTAAAAAATAAGTCATTCCAATATCGATATTTTTAAGGGATGAAAAGACGACGCAACATTGAAACTATACGAGGATTAACTTAATGTCTAATTAACTTAATTCCAATACAGCTACTACTTTGAAATTTAGAACTAAGAGCAAACATAAACACAATAAACTATTCCAGTTTACTATTCACAATTATAAATTTCGTTTAAAATGTCAACAAAGGAAAGTTCCTATTTTGATAAATCAATTTGTCGGGATCGAAATGGGAGCAAACGTCTGAAGTGTAGAATACATGAATGTCTTTTGATCGCTAAAATGCTAATGGTAAAATTTCGTAGCGCAGCACGGGTATTCAGCTAGTGTATATATATTTCTTAAAATATTATCTATAATAGTTATTCTAGACTAAATTTAAGTAAAAATGTAATTTTTTTAAAAAGTAATAACCGATCCTAAAAAAAGTGTACAAAATAATTCATAGAAATTTTGAAATCACCAGCAAACAAATTTAAAATTTCAATTGAAAAATAATAATAATAATAATTATACTTATTTATTAACGAAGAAAAAAGAAATTCAGAATAAGTTGATTCTTTAAATTTCAAATGATTGAAATACGTTAGAAAAATAACTGAAGTATAAATAAATGTACCTTGTATAAAAAATGTCGCATTTCCTTTAAACCTTATTAAATCAAGTAAATTGTCTATAAAACTCAACTTTACTTAAAAAAATAATAGAATCTTTTATTTAAGGAAATCTCACGAAAAAAAAATCAAAATCTTAATTTTTTTCTGTAACAACATCACAATTGAATTATGGAGAAAATAACAGTTTTAGGAAAAAAGAAAAAGGAAAGAAAAAAAAAAAATGGCTTTTTAAGAAAAATGCTGATATCAGCTGTTGCGATGCTGAGATGTTTTTGCATAGGCAATTCCAAAAAAGCAATTTCCGAAAGGTGTCCCATAAGTTATAAAGACGTCAAATGGGACGAGATATTTACTAGTTCCAAGATTCCTAATTTATTGTGGTTAGCTAAAAGAGTATAAAAGTGAGTTATAAAGAATACGATGTTTATTTATTCGGATTTTTTTTTTTTTCTGTATACATCAAGTTAAGATTTATCTGAGAAATTTATAAGGGTTCTCGTTGCATACTAGAGTAGAAAATACTTTAAAAGTTTAGTTTGCTATAGTAATGTAATTTTACGATGTTATTGTATCTAAAGGGAGAAGTTTTTGACTTTGATTACATAATCGTTTGACTTAAATATCTCTGGCAATCTTTCGTTTTAAACTGCAATAGAAAATTTTCGAAACTGTAGTTACAGTAATTTATTTATACAGTTTTAAAAATAGCAATGTTTTTGTATTCTTTCATTATTGAAAGTACTGTTTCAAACACAGTATGCATACTAGGGTGGTCCTTATTTTTCCGACTTTAACATTTCTTTTTTCTCACCCCAGTTTTTTTCCTTTGACTATAAAATCAGTATTATGACCAATATTTTTAACATTAAAAGTGATTAAACTGTGCCGAAACGAGCTTGAAGTTCACATCATGTCATGTAGCCACATATTACTGTACGGTCAATGGTGGCCTTTATTTTTAAACTTTCAAATTTCTTTATTTTTACCATCCAATTCTTTTCCTTTGATACTAAAAAGATTATTATGGCCATTTTTTAAAAATTTCAAAGCAAACGCAGCAACATCATGTCATGTTGCCACATATTACTGTACGGTCAATGGTGGCCTTTATTTTTAAACTTTCAAATTTCTTTATTTTTACCATCCAATTCTTTTCCTTTGATACTAAAAAGATTATTATGGCCATTTTTTAAAAATTTCAAAGCAAACGCAGCAACATCATGTCATGTTGCCACATATTACTGTACGGTCAATGGTGGCCTTTATTTTTAAACTTTCAAATTCCTTTATTTTTACCATCCAATTCTTTTCCTTTGATACTAAAAAGATTATTATGGCCATTTTTTAAAAATTTCAAAGCAAACGCAGCAACATCATGTCATGTTGCCACATATTACTGTACGGTCAATGGTGGCCTTTATTTTTAAACTTTCAAATTCCTTTATTTTTACCATCCAATTCTTTTCCTTTGATACTAAAAAGATTATTATGGCCATTTTTTAAAAATTTCAAAGCAAACGCAGCAACATCATGTCATGTTGCCACATATTACTGTACGGTCAATGGTGGCCTTTATTTTTAAACTTTCAAATTTCTTTATTTTTACCATCCAATTCTTTTCCTTTGATACTAAAAAGATTATTATGGCCATTTTTTAAAAATTTCAAAGCAAACGCAGCAACATCATGTCATGTTGCCACATATTACTGTACGGTCAATGGTGGCCTTTATTTTTAAACTTTCAAATTTCTTTATTTTTACCATCCAATTCTTTTCCTTTGATACTAAAAAGATTATTATGGCCATTTTTTAAAAATTTCAAAGCAAACGCAGCAACATCATGTCATGTTGCCACATATTACTGTACGGTCAATGGTGGCCTTTATTTTTAAACTTTCAAATTTCTTTATTTTTACCATCCAATTCTTTTCCTTTGATACTAAAAAGATTATTATGGCCATTTTTTAAAAATTTCAAAGCAAACGCAGCAACATCATGTCATGTTGCCACATATTACTGTACGGTCAATGGTGGCCTTTATTTTTAAACTTTCAAATTTCTTTATTTTTACCATCCAATTCTTTTCCTTTGATACTAAAAAGATTATTATGGCCATTTTTTAAAAATTTCAAAGCAAACGCAGCAACATCATGTCATGTTGCCACATATTACTGTACGGTCAATGGTGGCCTTTATTTTTAAACTTTCAAATTTCTTTATTTTTACCATCCAATTCTTTTCCTTTGATACTAAAAAGATTATTATGGCCATTTTTTAAAAATTTCAAAGCAAACGCAGCAACATCATGTCATGTTGCCACATATTACTGTACGGTCAATGGTGGCCTTTATTTTTAAACTTTCAAATTTCTTTATTTTTACCATCCAATTCTTTTCCTTTGATACTAAAAAGATTATTATGGCCATTTTTTTAAAATTTCAAAGCAAACGCAGCAACGAGCTTGAAGTTTGCATCCACAAGCCGCATTTTACAGTATTCCGCTGTTTTGCTGATCATTTCACTTGAACGTTGCATAAACACGGTCAACTGTCAAATAATAAGAAATTATTGCAGAATGGCATAACTCCACTCAGAAAGGGGTGTGAAGGGGATGAATTTTAGTACACTTCTGTGGAGTGAAGAAGAGTGGTACACTGTTAAAAATTTTGTTCCACCTTGCACCAAAAATTGGTTCCCATTTAGCTGCCACCAACATTTGGTGCTTAGTTTTACGATTTAATGGTGCAACCTCGGACCGTAAGCACCATTAAATCGCGAAACTAAGCACTAAATGTTGGTGGCAGCTAAATGGGAACCAAATTTTGGTGCATGGTGGACAATTTTTTTTAACAGTGTAGAAAACTAGTATGCCTCAACCATCCCACATTTAATTCAGTGTGGATTTCAATTTGAAGTTATTTTTTTGTTTAAAATACAGTGCGTAGTTTAAGAAGTGATACCGATAACATTTTTTTAATTAATAAAGTTCATCACTAGGTAACAGGCAACAAATTATATGTTAATCAAAAGCTTTTGTCAGGCTTGCTGCGCATCAAACTAGTAATGAAACTGGCCATCGTTGAAAGTCTTATTTAAATTAGTTGCACGAGAGTGCTTAAGGTATACATACACATTAGGAATTGCGAAATTTGACTGAAATCTGCGTTTTTGTTTTGTGGTGTTAAAATATTCCCAAATTCATGACTATTAAAATGATACCATTTTCTTTCTGAGACTCAATTTACTTTTTAAATTACAGTGGGTTTTGTGAACCTATTTTGTATCGCGTTCATTAGTGTAATAAACTTTAAATGCGTTTTCGGAAGAATTACTTTTTGGTGTTATATGACTTTACACCAACGGTCATAACTTCAATAATAAATGGTCCGATTTACAAAATTCTCATTTTGTTTTGTATACAATCGTTGTGAATGTTTTTTCTATGGAGAATCTAATATATATTGTTATAAACACATTTTTTATGCATATTTGAATCCTAATATTTTGTTAAAAACTATGTATTTTTTTAAACTTTTTATTTAAAAACTTATAATTAAATAAATATTAAAGCTAAACTCAAAATTCTCCATAGGAACATGCGTCAATATAATATCTCTTATTTGCAGTAAAAATAATATCTCTAAGTTAATTACAAGTTTATTTATGTATGTTCTAATAATGTTCTAATTACTCTCTTTAATTGCAATTAGCTGATTAAAAAATTGACTGAAAAAAAATGTTTATATATAAAAAATGCATCCTTTTTACTTTTGATATACTGCCAAAAAGTTTGAAATTATTACCTAAAAATTAAAGAAAATCATTTCAATTGTATATGTATACCTTAATATTTTAGTTCTTCCATAGTGTTTATTACTTTTTGACTGCTGTTCATATGGAACAACCAGCTGGAAAATAAATCTTGTATTATCGTTGTAGAGTCATTACAAAAGTTGTGGGTACTTAAAAATGAACTTGCTCATGTCACAAGCATTGAAACATTTAGGACAAAATAGAACTATATCCATAAGAAAAAATTTCAACATGCAAAATCTTCTTTATATGAGGCTTCAAACAACAAAGAATTCGAAGAAATGCTTATTATTTTTAAAAGGAACAAGAGTAAAGCAAAATAACTCTAAAAGGTTTTGGGAACGCATTGGATTATGCATACTATTTTTAGGAATAAATGTTAAATCAAAAATAAAAGCAAATAAAACCACAAACCACAATGAGAACATGCTATGTGGTATTTTCCCTCACAATCTAAAATATTTCACCTCATTTTCGAATTTCAGATAGATTAAAAATAAATGAAAGAAAACCTCGCATGTGAGTTTTCATATGCACCAAATGTTTCAGTGAGTTAACTCTGTTTACAATTCGCTTATTCTGTATTGGTGTATAGTAGAGTTTTTTTTTTTTTTTTTTCAAAACCATAGCAAACTCAATTATGCTTAGAGATGGTCGTTATTTTATATCTATAATATTTTAATACGTTATTTGTGATGCACATTACGATTGTTTTGAAAATAAGATATATAACTGTAATAAAGGGAATGATTTGAAAGTGAAACACATATTTGTAAGTTTTAATATCGTTATAAATCAAATACTAAAATAGATATTTTTAAATAATAAAAATCCACATCATAGGATTAATCTTTCACATATTTATTATTTTAGATTAGAAAATTGTCGTTTGTGTCAGTCAAAAGTTTGAATATGTTTAAGGAACTTTAATGGGATTTTTAAATGTATCGCCTACTTTTTTAAAAAGCAAGCATTTCTTATAAACATGTTGTGGAGAAACTACATGACGTCAGACTGTGAGATTTATAGTTTATTTTCTTTTCTTTAAAAGGATCGTTTGGCATGGATAAAAAATCGTTTGGCAACATGGATAAAAGTAATTTGGAACTTCTTGTAAATAAATATACGTTTGTTCTATATGCTACGTTTTAGTGTGTGTTATATATAATTAATAGGAACTATACGTTTAATTGATACGTTTATATATTGAACACGCAACACATGTCAAACATAAATTTAAAAAAATATCCGTGTAGTAAATTACATTAGAAAGAAGACTAAAATTAATAATAAAAATTTCAAAGAACTCTTATTTAAAAAAAAAGAAAAAAAGAAGTGCTTTTTGTGACGTGTGGATGTCCGATGCAAACAATACGCCATTATACACAAAAATATCTCTAAAAACACAAAATTTACATTGCATGAACGTTATATTACCTTTTTTTAGTTACATTATATCAGTATTTTGCATATTTCTTTTTTATTTAAAGGAAAAACAAAATTATATGTATATATATATATATATATATATATATATATATATATATATATATATATATATATATATATATATATATATATATATATATATATATATATATATATATATATATATATATATATATATATATATATATATATATATGTATATATATATATGTATATATTTATATATATTTTTTGCCCTCCGTTCTTTCTTACGTATAAAATATTTCATTTTAAAAACTACGCATCCACATTTCAAAAACTCCAAAATATTTTATCCGGCATTGGATGATATTAGCAATATCCGTACCAACGACCGGTTTACAATGATCCACATTGGGATTGCCCAATGGAGAGTGTTATTGGTCAACATACTTGTGTGCCCTCAGAAATGTTTGCAAGGGGGTGCAAGACTAGATTTTTATCAGTCATTCATTTTTGTAGAAATATTAATTAATAATTATGCCTTATAAATTATACTCTTTGAGAATAGTTAAAATTCATGGTATAGTATTTTGAAAGCGCAACCATATTAAAGAGAAAAAATAAATAAAAAACAGTGAAAATATTATATTACATATTTTTAACGATTTTTTTTTCCATCCAACTAGATCTGACGGCATTCAAGAGACCGAGTTTAGAATAGAGGAACTCGAAGATGCAAAAATGCAGAAGAGTAAACATTTTATTTTTTCCAAGTTTCGGATATAATGAAAAAAAAAAGAAAAAAAGATTCAAATTGAAACACGAAGGCAGTATTGGAATATGTTCAATTGAATTCTTAAAATAGATTTCTAGATAGTATATCTGATGATTTAAAAAGCAAAACAGTTTTCTAGAAATTTGAGAAGTACACAGGAAAGGGTTATTCAATTAAAGGAATAAATACTTCAACTCATTAGCCTCAAATAATCATAAACAACAAGCGCCAGAAAATCGTCACTCAAGTGGCTATAAAAAACGACATTGGAATAAACAAAAGACTAAATTAATAGAAAAATAATGCTCATTGTATCATAAAAGTATAAACGACATATGTGCTTTTTTATCTTGGAATTTACATCTTTTCCCTCATTTTTTTTTTAAATTTTCAAGAGCCAGGGGGGTACAAGTGGACCTTCTTGCATCTTCCTGGGGTCCCCTTAAGGTTTTTGGTTTCAATTACTATTAATGATACTTTTTTAAATTAAAAGTAAACCATTCAATCAATTAAAATTTAAGCAAGTTAAACATTAACTTATTTCAGATTTCTCAACGTAAGCTAAATAAAATATTTCTTCGTTTTAGTAATGTTCTTAATGAGGTAAAAAAGGAGTTCATTACAATCGAATTTCGTTCGAATTATTTTTTATTTTTTATTTTGAAACAAATTGCTCTTTTAATGGTTTGAATTAATGACTGAATTTAACGATCATGATTAAAAAATGCAATTTAATATTTTGAACAATAAAACCATTTTACAAAAAAATCACTTAACGTCAACTACATATTCATTAAAATCTCATAAGCATTTATATGAAAAATCAATTTGTTCTGTTACACTGATTCAAAAAACGATTAAATTACCCAATTAAAATAAAAATACTCTTGCTTGAGCTTTTAGTAGCAACGCTTCAAGCATTTACTGTGATATTTTAAATGTAATTTTAAATCTTCTCCGAAATATTAAGAGACATGTATTTTAATAACTTTATATTTAATTTTTTTAATTAAATTATTTTCTAAAAATTCGATGCATTGTGGAAGAAAATAAAATTACTAATGTTGCTGAATACAACAGAAAGATTAAAATACAAAAACTTGGAAAATGTTATTAAAATACCTTACTACATTTCCAAAGAAGTCATAAACAAGAGATTTTCCACAGCTAGCGACTCAAAAATATATTTCTTTAGTTTTCAGTGAGATATTAGTTTCATTTTTTAGCATGTGTCATACAATTAAATTAATCATAGTAATGAAAGTGCATTACATTTGTAATTCTGCTTTGATAACTGTGTTCGCATGTATTGTTGAAGGATGAACAATGGAACGTCATCAAAAACTTTCAGTTACTACAAACGACACTACCAGGCAACTGTCATATTAATACATTTGAAACTAGGGGTGCGAAATATCGCACAACTTTCAGTTACACTATATTATTGAAGTGTGTTTGTGTTATTTATCGTTTTTATATTTTCAACATTCGCTTAGAAAAAATGGCCAGTAGGGCGATATTTTTTGCGATAAATCTTATGTGGGTCTTTTTTAATTAATTAATTAATTAATAATAATAATAATAATAATAATAATAATAATAATAATAAAAATAATAATAATAATAATAATAATAACAATAATAATAATAACAACAATAACAATAATAATAATAATAACAATAATAACAACAATAACAACAATAACAACAACAATAACAACAACAACAATAACAATAACAACAACAACAACAATAACAACAACAACAATAACAATAACAATAATAATAATAATAATAATAAAAAACTTCCATAAAATGGTGTTTTCGAAGAAATACTTTTCGATAATTCTTCGATTATCCTTTCTTATAAGTGAAACTGAGGAGAGGAGAGAAACTTATCGTTGTTGATTCCGCTCAACGTCCGATTGCACTTCGATCAAAACGCTACATTTTAGCTGTGATGTCAAAACATCCTTTTGTTTTTATGGCTATCGTGAGGTTTCTGCCTAATTGTTGGTGTGAGTTTTTTAAACAATTACCATATCCCTTGCTGGTTTTGTGCGGTTTGAGAGAAACTTTCAAAACTGGTTTTCGCCGCTGCGTTTCAAGCCAAGTTGTTTCAGATCAAGTGACGTTACATTCATTTCAAGCCAAATGAGTCGTTTTTTCCGTTAAAATAAACCAGAGAACTTAGGTTGCAAATTAAAAAAAAAAAGAAAAAGCTCAGTGAGCAGAAATCTTGGTATTTATGGCCTTTTTGAAAACATTTAGAATGAAAAAAAAAAAAAAAAAAAAAAAAAAAAGGGAATCGACCATTTTTATATTCATTAACACAACACCGATATCAAAAACATTTCTATCAATGTGCGGCAAACTACTTTTAAAAATTTATTTATTAAAAATGAACGTGAATCTCTATTTCAAATATGTATTAACTCTGATTAAAGTAATTTATTTATTTATTCATTAAAAAATATTTTGGCAGCAAGAAAGGTTTTCAATAATGATCGGTCCGATATTTTAATGCGATTTTATTAAGCTTGGCGTCTACTATCGCTAAGCAGAGCAGATCAGCTTGGTTGCATTCAGATTATCTGGCGCCGTCAGCAACAAGAGGGCTATAATGCGCCGAAACATTCGTCATTAGACAAGCCAACATACATTTACAAACACCCATGCCTAACACGGGACTTGAACCCGCAACCTCGCGGTCTAGAAGCTAGGACGCTAACCACTATACCGTTTGGTCGGCGCACAGCAGATCAGAGCTGAGTGGATTAGAGCCAATTACAAGGCTGTCAACGTCCATTGTAGCTCGAGGCTCGTGTTATAGTAGACATTGGCAGCCTTGTAATTGGCTCCTATTCACTCCGCTCTGATCTGCTGTGCTTAGGGATAGTGGACGCCAAGCTTTAGTATTCCGTAAAAGTGACTTTATAGCCGCAATTTCAGCCCCAAAATTTGATAGAAAGTATTGTTATCAACATCGAACCTATTTGCCAAGTTTTAGCCGGATTGGATGACGGCAAGGGGGTTAATTAGGTCTCCGCAGTTCACCACCATCGACAAAATCAAAGTTAATATAAAAGATTTAAAAATATAATATCATATTTAGATTAAAATGTACTGCGTGATAAGTATTATATTGAATAATGCATATGTTTTGGTAAAAGATTATGCAGTTCCGAATGAAGAAAAATTACAGTTTTTTTATTAAATTAAACGCGTTATACCTTTGTAGCTTATAATTTGCACAGACGCCAATTCAGAACTCGTTAAGTGTCATTCAACATTTGATCTCTAACACTTAAAGCAGTTTCTGTCATCCAGGTATTTAAAGGGGTCCAGTACCGAAATTTCTTTAAAAATCAAAATTTTTTTTCTGATTTAAAAAAATAGTTCATACATTCCTGAAGAGAATGATGTTTTTATGTTATTCCTCTGGTGATTAGAACGCCACAAAATTACCTGTGATTTAAACATCACTAATGGTCGTAACACATTGAAGCGTCTGCTTAAAGTGCGTTTTTCGAGCACTAGTGTTTTTCACCGATGTTGCATATTTAAATCGATATATCTCCAGAACCATTGACAATTGGCTATTCAAATTTTTGAAGCATTTAATTTATATAGTTCTAAATATTTTGTCTTCACAGAATTTTATTTTTTTAATTCTGTTTTAAAATATAACATTTAGCATAAAAGATAACATAAAATAAAAGCAAAAATTTCAATATTTTAACTTTGAGAATTTTTTTAATTTTTTTTAATTCACCTATTAGAATTCTATGAAGACAAAATTTTCTTTATATAATTATGCATTACAGAAAGCTTTCACTTTGAAAAAAAAATTATTTTTTCTTGACTTATATCAAAATACGCAAACATCAATTATTATGGATTTTTCTTGGTTTTTAAATTTTTTTAAATAACTAAACACAATATTTAAAAAAACATTTTCTCAAAGATATATAAATAGTATCTCATACATAAAATAAATTTTTGAAATAAAAATGTACACAAATAAAGTTTTTTTTATTTTCGGTACCGGACCCCCTTAAAGTTTCAATAACAACGACAACATTTTCGCCACTTCAGATTATGATTTTGTATCATTGAAGATCAAGATAAGATGATGTGACAAGTGTCACAGAGAAGAAAGAGCAAAACTTGTTTACTGACTTTACATATTTTAAGCAACAAAGGAATTGAATGTTGAATTTGTTTATTCAAAACTTCATTATTTCACAAATCATTCCCCCAAAATATATCTATTAATAAAAGTAATCAGTATTTTTGGAAAATGACTTAAATAAATCAAGACACTCTACTAACAGTGAATAACTATTTAAAATTAGGGTAAAAATAATTTTTTTAATTTAATTTTTATAGAGAATTTTTGCATGATCACAAAGTCTTGTATATGACTAATTCATAAAATATAATACCAGATTTAGCATTCTATAGTACAAGAAATTAGTGTCTTGGAGACAATATGAACATTCCATAATATAAAACAGAAACGTAAAAAAGCTCGCCAATTTAAAAAAATTTGGCGATATTTTTGACTTATGACATTTTTAAAGATTTCACCATGTTGGTGAGATTGATGAAAATTGTTACGAAAGAAACAGCGATATATGTTTTGTTCTGGCTAATAATGGTAATATTGAGCATGATAAACATTATACTAGACATACATAGCATGTAATTAAACTTATGACTACGTTAGTGTAAAAAAAAAAAAAAAAAAAAAAAAACTTTTTTTTTTATAAAATCAGCTAAATAAATTATTTTGGTCAAAAGAAAATTAATCAAAATTAAAGTTTTATCGTTTTATATCCATTGGTATGCGTTTTTTTCACCATTCATTGTCATATCAATCATTTTTCTTCATTGCTATGTTAATGGTAATACAATTTATATATTTCAGCTTCCAAATCTTTATAAGTACCTGTTTTTTTGTGTGTGTGTGTGTTTTTTTTTTTAGCATCTAATTGATACCCAAACACACTTATCAGCCGACTTTTATTACAATAAATTAAATATAATCTGCTAATTTAAATTGCTATATTTGCAAGTATGACGGACGTACTGATATCATTGATATTTTAGTTTTTGTGTTTTAGACCGATACAAAAGAACAAAATTCATATCGATTTTTTGAACAGTCACGATACTTTCTACATATGATAAATGAAAAATTAAAATAAATACTAATAATCAGTTTTTTTTCTTTTAACTCTGGTGGGATTAATATTCTAAACTTCTGCACATGAATTTTTTGATAAAAACTAATACAGAACTAAAATATAAGCCATTATGCGTATTCCTCACTAGCTTTAACCGGATATAATACTTTAGGTCTAGCATAATATCTTTTTCCCTGCAAACAATTCGTAAGTATTTACTGAGCAGAAATATCTGTAGATACAGGATTAGTTTATACCGTCTGGTTATTATTTATTTTATAGGAAAATAAAATCTAATTTCTCGCATCTAATCCTTCAAACCAGAACCTTAATATTTCCTGATAGCTTTCTTGAAGAACTCAATTCCGGAAACTAGAAATGCAGATTTCAAAAGATTTTATTCTTTATTCCCCACGTAAGAAAGATTTCATCTTTCCCTCGTCCCATCTTTTTTTTTCAAGTGATGCCACTCAAAATAAATAAAACTTTCGCTCAAAGGTTTCCAGAAAAAGACGAAATATTTTGCATACTCTATCGTATGAATCCACTGTAGCCACGAATTTCCAACACTGATGTAAAACTATTTTTTTTTTTTCAATTTCTTCTCAGATGATTTAGATTAAATATATGAAATAATAATGGTTACATATACATGCAGCATTTCCATTCAAATCACAGAATGAAAATCATTGACTTTTCAATGACTTTTAAAATCCACTGAAGGTTATGCACGTATGTATACGTCATTTGACCCCCAGTTTTCCCAGCAATACACAACATTTTAAAATTTATAACTAAAATTTAAAATAATATATATTTTTTTAATATTTTTATTAGGATGAGAGTTTATAACCTATCAAAAACAAAATAAATTAAAACAATTAAAAAAAAAATTATGTATTTGAATTAGAAATATAATTAAAAACTTGTTAAGGTATACGCGTATAGGTTTCAACATTTTTTTTTTTAATTTTTAATTTAAAAATTAGACCTTTGCATTTTAAAAAGTACATTATTTGTGAAACTGTTCCCAAGAAAAAATAAATTAAAATTTCTTCAATTTTAATAATTAATTAAAATTTAATCAACTAATTAGGCTAATTTCGAACGGTAATGAAAAAAATTCTAATTCACCCACAGATACAATTTTGGTGTTCAATAATGCGGAATACCCTGTTCTATGTTTTGACCCTATAAAAAGAATTTTACAGTGTGTTTATTTTGTGATATCTCGCTTTAACTGAATCTATTAGAAAAATCCAAGTTTTTTTATACACAATCTTATCTTTAAAATTCAATTAAAACAATATTTATTTACAATTCACTTAGTATTTAAGGTCAAAACATTCAACAATGTATACAGATTATATAGCAAAAAACAAATTTCAAAATATATTATTTAAACTGGAGTTATTACTGTTTGAATGAAATGCAAAATAGAAAAAACTACAATCTGAGAATAATTTTTAAAAAAGTATATTTTATCTAAAAAACTGTTATTATTATACTAATTATTATATATTTCCTTTTTTAGTATGCTCCTCCATCATAGGGTTTCCTTCTTTTGTGTTGTTTTTATTTTGCTTTTGCTCTTTGCGGCCTCTCAAATCTTCCCCGATTTTTGCGAGTTTTGCGATTTGAAGCCTATACGTATACCTTAAAGGGAAGACAACAGTAGAATTTCGCCCATTCCCATGACCGTCAGTGGGTTAAGGACCTAAATAATGTCTTTAATGACCTTTAAAAATCTGTTTTCAGGCATCTTGTCTATATATATAAATTTTTAATAAAGTATATTCTACCAAAAAAGTTATGCATGAGTAATACAAATATCTCAGAGAATTTTGATACGGTGCGGATAAATGGCAGTCACGCGAGAATAGCAAGTCCGAGTTGTATTTTAATAAATTTTGCAGTTTGTGACCCCCTCCCCCCCTGAAGCGTCCTCACAGAAAGCTTTCTTGTCTTGAGCCTACTGACTATTCTCAAAAGTTCAGATCATACAATATCCAACCCAATCATCGTGAAAAACAAGATCTACAACTATACTAAACTTCAACTTAACTTGACATCACTAGACGGTAGATCGTCACAGTGCTCATAGGCATTTAATCTATTTTGGCGGCGTAAAAGCATAATGTTCGCCAAACCACAACCCTGTAGAGAACAAAAGGCTATAAGGTTTGGCGAGAATTATGTCTTCACTCCGCTAAAATGGATTAAATACCTATGAGAGCACTGTAACGATCTACTCGTCTAGTGATGTCAAGTTAAGTTGGAGTTCAGTATAGTATTTAGAAAACGCACAAATCAACAATGGGTAATTTAATTATATACAATCCATAAATTAGGATTAGGTGCGGTAGAATGGGAAAATGTTTTTTTATTTTCCAATTACAGATTTTAACATTTGTGACTATTATACATATGTTTTAATCAACCGTTTTGAACATTATCGAATTACAAAAGAGGGTTTTAATCCGAATGTCGAAAATTGTAAAACTAACTCGTAATTATTTCTCTGCATAGTTAGAATTTAAGTTTAATTAAAATTAAAGATTAATGGAATACCACGAAAGGTAATCAACATATTGAGAGCTTTGAACTATGGAAGTAGTGGTAGTGTTTCGTTAAATGGAACATCCACTGGAAATTTCGACATTAAAAATGGATTAGAGTAGGGATCTGTAATGTCTGGACTACTTTGTAACGTAGTAATAGACTATGTTTGTAACTAGCAGAGGATATGATCCACGCCCTTTTACAAATAAATACCCATACTTTTGAACGTGTCAAGGAATTCAAATATCGTGGCATACTCATTACGGACAATAATGACATAAAACCTGAAATTGAAAATAGATTGCTTATGGCTAACAGGTGCTAATATGGTCTAAAAAATTTACCTAAATCAAAACTCCAAAATCATCTATTTGGCGAAGTTTTTTTTTTAAAAGACCCTTACAAGAATTATGGTAAAAAATATCGCCAAACTGGCAATTTTTTTCTAAATGAAAGATGAAAATATAAAAACGGTAATTGACTCAAATTGATATTAGTATTATAGTGTAATTGAAAGTTGTGCGATGCTCAACACCCCAAGTTTTTATTTCACTCCGTTTCATGTTAAATAGGGTAAAATAAATATAAATTAGGATAAGAAAATCGTATGGTATTCTACTGATTAATATGCGATGTGTAGTATATTTGATTAAACTAAAATAATAATAGAGAATCAAGTAAAAGCTTTTAGAAAATGGAGTATGCTTAGCTGCCAGTATATTTAAGGGAATGTTTTATTTCTAAGGTGTTTTATATAAACACATTCATATACGGGAACTTAAAAATAAATTAGAAGTTATTATTCATTACCATATCTGTATCTTAGTACAGCTATGGTAATCAGTAATAACTTTTAATTTATGTTTAGATTATATTTATGAGATATTGAAAACAGTTCACTTAATAATTCGACTTTATACAAACAGCTTAGGCAATCTTATTAGTTAAATTGAGTGTTTACATACAGGAACTTTTCTAATTGAGCTTATTCGTTGTTAAGTGAACTATAATTAATAACCATTAAAAGTTTTTGTTCCAGATGTTATTTCAAAACTTAGTTAAGAATATAAATTTTCAATAGAACATTTCACCCTCTTATCTTTCAAAGCAGTTGTTCACATTTAAGTATGGCATATTTACATAAACTTAAGTCAATTATTGCGAATAAAAATATATTCAATATCCCAATCTTAAACATTATTTGAAGTATATTCCATAATAAATAATTTCTGGAAACGGAAAGTAAACATTTTCCATGTACAGGATAAATGAAAAATACGTCATGTTCTTTTAAGAAAATTGGTCTGTCTGGTTTCCAAAACTTTTAAGAAAACATCCTGACAATCGGCTCAAATTCATCAGTACAAGGATCAATTTTCCTCTCTTGAAAGTTTTCTATAAGGAAATAAGACGCTCTTCAATTTCTCTGAATCCAAACTCTACAAAGCAATTTTCACCCAATATTCTAATGCTTATGGTTTACATCAACTGTAAGTACTTTTAAGTGCTTGCATTTTTTGACAAGGGCAGACGTATTCTAAAGATGAGTCTCTATCAATTTATTTCCGTTCCACTGTGAGGTCTGCTTTTAACAAAATATATCTATTTATTTTCGCTAACTTTCTTTTATCATAATCTTGTAGTAATGATCGATATTTTTAAGGTATTTATAAGTTAAAGTGAAATCTGCATTTTTGAAGTTCAGAGAAACTGCACTTTAAGGGGATCTCGGACTCAACATTTTTAAAATTCTCCAAAAAAAAAATAAAAAAAAAAAAAAATTAATGATTGGGAAAAATAATGCAAATATTTTTGAATAAAATGGCATAGCAATTTTGTTTCTCTCTTTAGTAGAACTTGAAATATTTAAGGTATACATATACGTTGGACAATTTTTTTTTATTTCTTATGCTAGCGTGTCAAATTTTGGTGAGAATTACAAGAGCAAAAAATTCAATGTATTTGCAGTAACAAAAAGTAAAAAAATAAAATATTTATTTAATTAATTGAATTTTAATTCACTAATTAAAGCCTAATTGCAACGATGATAAAATAATAACTAATTAATTTTGATACAAATTTCTTACTGGAAATTAAAGACAGGGTATTGATACATGGGCTCAAGCCAAATATAATGCATAACTTAAATATTTTTTAAATTTTAACATTTAACATAAAAATACTAGAAACAATAAAAAATTTCCAAAAATAAAATATTCTAAAATACATAAAAAAAAATCTATTTTTTACCCAGATTTTTGTAAACAGGTAGAGACCGTGCTCTGAAATGTTATCTAAACTATACAGTTTAAATTTTAAAAATCAGTTTATTAACTCTTAAGATATCACCGTTGGAGTACATTCACTCAACAATGAAAAGCAGTTCTCCAGAAATTGAGTTCAAAGTTTTCAACATTTTCTTTTTTCCAATGTGTTTTAAACGTCGACCTTTGCGAAATTGCATGTAATTAAAAAAGTATTTTAACTATAAGAAAGTAATTGGTATAATTTTAAAGATAATGAATTGGAGAACATTTTAGAATGAAAAAACAAAAATGCCTGTTTGGGTCAATTTTTGCGATTCCCAACGTATATGTATACCTTAAGTTTTTGTTACATGACAACTGTATCGCTGACATGTTATCTTGAAACTTTGAAACTGTTTTTCTCTTTGATGGCGTTTTGTCTCTTTTTGAAGTTTAAACTGATGTAATTCAAAAATTACTTGATATAAATCGATGAAACTTTCCACAATTATATTTCATATATATTTCCTTAATTCTTCATAAATTATGTTTTTTTATTTAACTTTTTGAAAAAAAGGTTTTAGAGCTTAGCATACTATGGACTTTATGCAGTTTTTGCACAAAATATTTTGTTTTAATCTTTTCCAATTACTTTATTGAAAAATCATGAAGACAATTTTTTAAATGAATTATAAGAAGTAGTTTTATGCAAAAATTAAATAATTTAAAAAAAAAAAGAGTTTTTTTAGATATATCAAATTTAGGAAATATCAAAATTGTGAAGTTTTTTAATTTAAAAAAAAAATGTTTTTAAAATTTGAACATTTAAACAAGTTTTTAAAGTTTTATAGTATCATACATTAATGCTTAAAAAATTTCAGAAAAATAATTCTAAAAATAAAGATTTTAGAATTTTGAGTCAAAGACCCCCTTAAAGTTTCTTATTTATATTAAATTTGCATGAAAATTATTTGTGTTTCAAAAACTAACCTCTAGAATGAACATATCACTACTTTTCATAAAATTTATAATAAATTAGAAACTTTAAGGGCGTTAATAACCCTCTATACCAGTAATGTTAATTTGGCATATTTTATGTACCTTTTTCTCAGTAAGTATTTGACATAGAAGCCTTAAGTTTTTTTCAATGTATTTAGCAGACATTTGTTATTCTACAGAAGTTAGCTTTTAATTGTACTTCATTTACTTTTTTTTTTAAATGAATTATCTTGAAAGTCATTGAAATTTATTAAAAATCACAAGGGTTTTTTTGTCGAAAAAAGCTATAATAAAAAATATTATTAAAAAAAAAAAAAAAAATCTCATTTCAGTATATAAATACACATAAAAAGAATGTGTGAGAAAATTTTAGGAATATAGTTGGTGCAGTTTCTGAGAAAAAGATACATGAATAATGAAAAATGTAGTTTTGAGAAAAACGCCTTTTAAAGAAAACTTGACTTACGGGAGTCCGGCAGATGAAAATTTTTCAGATTATTAATTACGAGTTTATTATTGTTTATCAAAATATGCATTTTTCTCTTTAAAATGATGCCGCATTTGTAATTATATCTTATTTCAAAGTATTTTTAATAATTTTTTGAAGTAAACAAAATGTATGTATTTAATGCATGTTTTTTCACTTCAAAGTCGAATTTCTCAAAATGCCGTTTTTTCGTGTTTGGAGGCACATAGCTTAAAATCTATACGACATAAATGCTTAAATTTTTTTATATATGTTTCTCTTATGTATTTAAGTACTTTAACACGAGGAATTATTGATAAGTAGCATACTTTTTAAAAAAAAAAAAAATAATCAGTCTAAAATTTTAAAAAATGTCTTAAACATATTTTTAGAAAATCATAATTATTTTAATTTTTAAAAAATAACAAAAATCTCGTGTTAAAGTACTCAAAAGTATCCAAATATTATACTGAGAAAGTTTCATAATGATTGAAGAATCGGTTATTAAATGAGATGCCCCCAAAGTTGTTGAATTTAACATGGGCTCCTATGGAGGTGCCGGACCCCCTTAAACTAATAGTTACCAATTTTGTCTTCAAAAATTTATTATAAGTACTTCTAATTAAGATATTATAACAAATGAGGTACCATTTTAAAGGGGACAATTTAAATTTTAATGAACGATAGTAAACACAAAATCGATTATTTATAAATTTTATGGTACCAACTCCCGTAATGTATATTTTCTTAATAGTTAAGAAAAATCACTTGGACCCTTTTGCTTCTCAGCTATTCATATGAGGTGCCATTCCAAAATATTTTTATCAAAATTTATAAAATTTTTAATACAAGCAAAACACGACAGTTTAAAAAGTATTTCCAATTTAAACTAATTTGACTGTTTATTTTTGGTGTTTGTGGTCATTATTCTAAGCCAAAGACTAGAAATTAACAATTATTTTTCTGAAAAAATGTCACTAAATTGGAGATATTTTTAAATTTATTATTTCCTAAAATCATTAAATTGACAAGATTTTTTTGTTGCATTTCCTGTCTTTGCAAAATATCTGACGATGAAAAAGTTCAGTCTCTCCAGACGTCACATTTTTAATTTACTTCGCGAGAAGAAAATGAATAAGATTTGTAGTTCTATAAACAGAAATATATCGAAACTAGCTGAATACCCGTGCTGCGCTACGAAATTTAGCATTTTAGCGATCAAAAGACAATCATGTATTCTACACTTCAGACGTTTGCTCCCATTTCGATCCCGACAAATTGATTTATCAAAATAGGAACTTTCCTTTGTTGACATTTTAAACGAAATTTATAATTGTGAATAGTAAACTGGAATAGTTTATTGTGTTTATGTTTGCTCTTAGTTCTAAATTTCAAAGTAGTAGCTGTATTGGAATTAAGTTAATTAGACATTAAGTTAATCCTCGTATAGTTTCAATGTTGCGTCGTCTTTTCATCCCTTAAAAATTCGTTAATCGATATTGGAATGACTTATTTTTTTAACATTTGCAAAAAATATCAGAAAAATGACTATATTGGAAGAAGAATATTCGGATATCCCTCGTTTGGAACATTTAACCCCTTCTCGACCCCTTAAAGTTGGTTAATCGAGATCGGAATAGTTTACTTTTTCTATTTTTACCATTGTTGATATTTATGCCGATTTTTAGAGTTGTGACTATGTGGGAAGTGGGAGAATTAGTGATGAGTGAGTCAGTGAGTGAGTGAGGGCTTTGCTTTATATATAGAGAGATTTGAATTCAATTAAATGTGGTGTCTCTGAAATATTTCCACTCTGCCATTATTCTCCTAGCAACAGTTTTTAAAAGCTGCGTTAACATAGAATCCGATCACGTGAAATCTACGTACATTGAAATTTAAGTTTCAGATGTTTTGTAAACTTGATTTTTAAATCCTTTATATTAACTTCGATTTTGTGTGTGTTGAGAGGGGGCAAATCCGCGGACGCCTAATTAAACCCCTGACCGTCATCCAATCGGTCTGAAACTTGGCAGATAGATTCGATGTCGATGACAATGCATTCTATCAAATTTTGGGACTATTACTGTCACTAAAAGGTAGCTTTTACGGAATACTAATAAACCAACTTGCGGCCATCCAATAGCGTTAAAATAGCATTGAACCGACCACTGTTGAAACTATTTTCTGTTGCCAATTTTTTTTTTTTCCATAAATTAATGAATAGTAAAAATACTATAACCAGAATAAATAAATGATATTGGGATGTGAGAGCTTAAATTCACGTTCATTTTTAGTAAATAAATTTTGAAACGTAGTTTGCTGATTGAAATGTTTTTGATATTTAAAATTAGTTGCAAACACCATGCACACGCTGTGTACAGAATCGGCGCTGTGTTGAGGAATATAAAAATTGGCAATGCATAGAAAGGGTTTATATTAAAAACTTTGTTTTTATTGATTATATTATTAGTTGGGGAAATGTTGTAATCAAACACGATCAGAAGCTGAGTAGTAAGGTGTAATGCCTTCTGGTTTGACAAATTTTAACGTTTATCATTCAAACATTAAATTCCAGTAGGTAACTTGTACAGATATATACTGAATTTCAATGTCCAGCCTCTTAACAGTTCTGATTTTTTTTTAGAAATTGGAGAAAAGTGAGTAGATAACGAATCCACTGGTCTGCCATGGCAAAAATGGCCGAAACTGGTCAAAAATCGACTTGGAATGAGCTGAACTAAATTCCGATTGCCAAATACGTCATAACTTGCCAAAAAGAGAGTAAACCTTTTCGTCTGGCAGCCCACTACATTTTGATTTTCAGTGAGAAAAAGCGCAAACGATTTCTGATCTCTGGCTCGGAAAACTTGTATCTTTTAAAAGTAAGCCAACCAAAGTTAGCGACAACAGTTACGTCATCAGCGACGTAATGTTTATTGCCAATTTGGCTCATTCGTGAAAGATGCAAGTAAGCCATAGCCACACATCCGAATCGTCGGCAACCTTCTTAATTGAAAATTAAAGAGTGAGGCTTACCAAATAAAAAAAAAAAAAAAAATGCTCATTATTTGGCAAGTTATGGCGCATTTGGCAATTGGATTTAGTTCAACTCATTAAAAGTCGATTTTCGATCAGTTTCGGCCATTTTTCCCACGGCAGACCAGTGGATTCGTAATCTACTCACTTTTCTCCAACTTCTATAAAAAATTCAGAATGATGTTCGATGGGGTCCAAAAATTGCAGTCGCCTCTCAGTCTACTAGTAGTTACACCAAAATTGGTCACATGCGTCAATGTGCTTTGGTTCAATCGTATGTACTTTGCTGGTCGGCACGTCGATTGAAAGGTCAATGTAATGCGCTGATCGAAATGCCAGCTTTGCGTTTACACGTTGCCAGCGGTGCCAGCAGCTTGATCAAACTATTAAGTGACCGTTGTGTCGCCTATCTATGGTCATGGGAGAGAGAGAAGGTGATTGGATGACGGGATTCGCCGTTGGTAGTCAATAGTAAATGTTTGATCTGCTGGAACCACCAACCAGAGGCGATCAGGGGATAAACAAACTGCCTTTGTCTGGAACTGAAATGATGCTGGGTCTGACGTCATAAAACCGATTTCAAGTGGTACGCCGATTGGTTGCAATTAAAGATGTCTGAACTTTCCATATGGATCACTTGACAGGCATAGGTGATTTTAAATCCTTTATATTTGTTCGTTTATATTTTGTGGGGGGGGGAGGGGGGTGACCTGCTGTGTATGTCGATGGCGGTGAAATTTGTGGAGGCCTAATTAACTCCCTTGCCGTCATCCAAACGGGATGAAATAGCGTTTAACCAATCGTTGATGAAAATCTTACCTGTTGCCAAAATTGTTTTAATAAATAAATAAATAATAAAAAAAAAAATAATAATTTAAGCGGAATAAATTAAATATATTTAAATGTGAATGCATATATTCACATTCATTTTTAATAAATAAATTTTAAAAAGTATTTTACCGTTTATTTTACTGATAGAGATGTTTTTAATTTTTAAAATTAGATGCAAATACCAAGCATACGCTGACAACAGAAACGGTGCTATGTAACTGGATATAAAAATTGGCTATGCATATAAAGGACTTATATTAAAACAATTATTTTCATAGGTAATATTATTACAACAATACCTCGACGGTAAGTTATATTTCAAATCTATGTAATTTGTTTGCATAAAATTCTGTACTTTTTCTTTTGGTACTCTTTTTAATGTCCATCATTTAGCAGTAGAATGATTGAGCTTAATTAAGTTTTTTTTTTTTTTTTTTTTTTTAAATATAGCCTATCAAACGCACTGAACTCAAACTCGATCAATATAGTATAGCGGCCGCCGCGCCGGAAGGTTAAAACTCTAAATGCGTTTTGATGACCGTCGTCGGTATGGCTTTCCAATAATGACTCGAGGCAACTGGTAGGTACAAACGTAAGATAATGATCGAATCAAGATCGAGACACGGAAGATCAGTAAATCATCATCAAGCGAGACTTGCAGTTTGAGGAACGTAATCTGTATCTTGCAAACCTAAGGGGACCCGGAAAGTCAAAAATCGTAAAAATATCGTTTTCAGCATTTTTACCTTTTTAAAAAGCCCCATTCTTCTTCTTTCCAATGCACTTTGAAGTTTGTTTGTGCGAAATCTAGAAGTATTTTATTTTAATTTTTATATGCAACACCAAATCTGCCTTTCCAGGCTTCAATGAACGGCGAGATAGTAAGTGACGTCACTTTATCGTCTACTATATTTCCTTATTCTATATTTAATACCTTTATATTCTTATATTAACTTTAACTGCAACTAAATTTGGCTTCTTGTTTGCAATTTATCGTGCTGCACGTTGTTTATTTTAAAATTAGCTGGAAATTTCGTAATTTTGCTGCTCTACGTTGAAATTTAGCTTGAAATTTAGTTTTGGTTTCGCATTTCTTTATCTCCTCTTATTAAATATGGGAAGAACAGCTGGAAAAGTTTTTAAAAAACGTAAAGCTTGCAACAAAGGTGGTAATACTGTTCAATCCAAAGAGTCTGCAATGACCGAATCAGCTTCGAAAAGGAAGATGCCGAACTTGGATGCAAGTTACAACAGCACAGAAACCTCTTCGAAGAATGTAATTTTTGATGTCAGTATTTTGGAATCTGTTTTCCAAAATTCAGTCTGTTGTAAAGATTGTGGAAATCAGGGTTTAAAGTTTAAAAGTATTGGTCAAGATATCGGTCATGCTGTAAAATTTAATCTTTACTGCCAAAATTGTAATTTTGATTTTTCATTTTACAATTCCGTGGAATACGGTGACCAAGTGAAGAACTCCTTTACAGTAAATACTCGACTGGTCTACGGTTTTAGAAGTATAGGAAAAGGTCAAGCATCTGCCAAATTGTTTTGCGGTATTATGAATCTTCCCGCCCCTCCATCAAAATTTCAACTGTTCAATAAAATTCTGAGCACTGCTACAGAAACAATTTGTAAAAACAGCATGAAGGCAGCGTTGGAAGAGGCAGTTGAGGCAAATGATGACTGTTGAGATTTGGCCGTTGCTGTAGATGGAACCTGGCAAAAGCGAGGATATACATCTTTGAATGGAGTTGTGTCTGTCACCAGTATGGATACAGGTAAAGTTATAGATGTGGAGGTATTGTCTAAACACTGTGTTTGTCCAAACAAGTCAATTCATTCTCCTGAATGCAAAAGAAACTTCGATGGAAGCAGTGGGAAGATGGAAGTTGACGGTGCTTTAGCCATATTCAAACGCTCAGAGGAGTTTCACGAGGCACGATACCTTCAATATCTAGGAGATGGCGATTCCAAAGCCTACGATGTAATCGCAGAATCAAATGTTTATGGTGAAGACACCTCCATAAAGAAATTAGAATGTGTGGGCCATGTCATGAAGAGGATGGGGAGTCGTTTGCGAAGCCTAGTGAAGCGCACCAAGGGTCAAAAGCTTGCGGATAAGAAAGTTCTCAGTGGCAGAAATCGCCTAACAGATGGTCAAATTGATAAGATACAAACCTATTATGGTTTGGCTATCCGACGAAATCCAAATAGCTTGAGTGATATGCGCCAGGCAATATGGGCCACATTCTTGCATAAAGGTTCGTCCGATGCAAAACCTGAGCACGGGTTTTGTCCTTCTGGAAGTGACTCTTGGTGTGGCTTCAAAAAATCGCTTATTTCTGGTGTAGCTTACACACACAAAAACAGTCTCCCTCCTGCTGTTATGCAAGCTATAAAGCCAGTTTTCAAAGCACTTTCGGATCCTGTGCTTTTGAAGAAATGCTTACATGGCCAAACCCAAAACCCAAATGAATCGCTGAATAGCGTTATTTGGTCACGTGTTCCAAAGTCAACGTTCGTTCACATCGAAACCTTGCGTCTTGGAGTATTTGATGCAGTGGCCTCATTTAATACTGGAAACATCTTTAGGTGCAATGTTCTCAAGTCACTTAACATTCAACCTGGAGAATATTGCTTAAAAGCACTCCATGCTATTGATGTTGAGCGACTGCGGAATGCTAAACGTGACTGTTTAGCTTCGTCAAAAGAGGCTCGCGTAGAAAGACGCAACAAAAAGCGAATACGAGATGATATCCAAGCTGATGATTCTTACTATAGTGGGGGTCATTGATTTGAATTTCATCATGTTTTATTTGGCACTGTTTACACTTACAGAAATGGCTTGGGTCTGGAATTTATTCTGCCTTTGCCACGGGATGGCCTGCTATTGCACTACCTGCAGGAACCAACCCGCCTTATCTAACATTAGAATCACTACACATACATGCACTTTTTTTGCCATATAAAATATTTTGTATTCTTATTGATTAATTGCCTATAGTAATGTTTTCATTTTAGGTTTTATAGTAATGTGGTTTTGAACCAGTCCCCAATTTTCAGAAATCGGGTCAAATGACACCGCCAACAAGAAAATGCTACTATCACAATAAAATATAAAATAACTAATTTAAATTAAATGTATATTAATGTTATAGTATCATGATAAACATAATTATAAAATAAATTTTATATTTATGACACTTAAAGAGAAGTAAATGTAGGTTTACACTTTTTGGCTGTAGAATTCTCTATCCGTTACATGACTTATTTGAAATTTAACAAATAAAAACAAACATCTGATGATCCTAACTGTTAATAAATATCTGTGGAGAGTAGTAAAACATATTTAAAACCCTTAAACAACAATTTTCTTTAAAAATAATAAAAAAAAGGATATATTTTTACGTTTTTGCTTATATCTCGGAATGAAGTTTTTGCAAATTCGATGTACCTTTTCTCAAAAACTGGTACCCTTAGAACCTTGTAACTTTTACAGTATAATCCTTACATATGCAAGTCTATTTTAAAGCTCTACTTTTGTAAACAAACTAGAAGTTAATTTTTTATTCAACTTTAAAGGTGAAAAAACTTGCAAAAACTGTAATTTTCATGCGCTTTTTGTGAAAAGTGATACAAAAAATTATTTTAAAACTTTTTAGACCTGAAATCACAGCTTCAGTATATGAAGAAGTGTTCCACAAATACACAGACACCAAATTTATGTATGTGTCTATTGTAGTTCCTGAGAAAAGGTACATCAAAAGTAGGCTAATTTAACATAGAAGAGATAGGACATTCTGCGACTTTCCGGGTCCCCTTAAAAGTCCATTTCAATCTTTCAGTAGACAATCTATAGGTAATATGAGGTAAATTCTATTCAGGTACAAAGACAAAAAAAAGACGAAAATTCACTTCAGTCATTGATTTTATATCACTTGTGCAGAATATGGTAAAATATGATCAATTACTTTTTTCAGTGGTGTAAATAGCGGGCCCGCTGGCTGGGAAATAGGGGGGGGGGGGGTCCAACGAAGCGATGATTAAAATAAAAAGAATTAAACCACTGTATAAGAATTATACTGTTGAGTGAATGGGTTCGAAAGATTTGAAGCCAAAGCAGATCAAAACTTGCAGAAATTTATTCCGATATATCTTCGCAGATTCTTTAACAATTCCAGAACTTTCCGTTCTAATAGACTCAATACAGCTCTTTACACAACAATGGAGCACAAAACGGCAGTTAAAAACTTGACAATACAACTGCTAAAAATCACCGCAAAATACAGTTTAATACAGTTCACTACTCTGAATGCTCGCTGAGACACAATAAACTCTTGGCCGGCCATATATAGGAAAGTTTCTTTCGCGAATCTTCCAGAGATAGAAATTTGGATAGCTTTCCAGATCTTAGTCGAAAAGCCCTATACAGGTACATGGGGACCGAAAATGTCGCCAAATGGCCACCAAGTTTGGCGACATTTGGCGATTTCATTACCAACAAAAACCGTCGCCTATACTATTATCGCCAACTATCTCGCCAACTTGGTGAGATTACCATTAATAGTTTAGCGACATTTGGCGATTTCAACTTCTGTATTGGCGTTAACCATAATGTTAAACGTCCTTCTCCTCATAAAACTCGTTTTCCAGCATTATCTCTGTAAAACTCGTTTTCAAGCATTAAGAGACACATTGCAGGAAAGCGAAGTAAAGAATTCTTGAAATGCCTTATGCGAAATGTACATAAATTTTCCTTTTTACATAATTAATACTTAGAAATATTTACAAATATACAGAAATTCGTAACAATACAAATATTTCAAAATAAGCAGAACACAGTCGTTATATTTCACAATTTGTTATTACAACGAACTTCAAAATGTGTGATAAATAAAAATAATTTAAACTCCACTAGCCATTCCTTTTGGAAACTAGTTGAGTCAATGAAACACCATACATTGCAATTATCTGCTTGACATTTAATTTTAAAGCTATTTTCCGGAAATGAATGTTTTAGTGAATGAAAGAAAAACATAGTTCATTTCGGAATGAAAAGAACTATTGCATTCAGATATATTTTAAAAATAAAGAGCGTATAATGAGTGACGAATATATATTCTGATTATTATTATTAGCTCAAACCGTAAAAGAAATTACATTTATTTTCCTTAATTCTTTGATGAGTATTTTTTAGGTTTTTTTTTTTAAGCGTTACATTAGTTATTTGCATTTCTCAGCCAAATACCAATGCCTTGAAGATCAGCTATTGAGATTGGTAGTCAGTTATATGTTTTAATCGACCTATTATTGTGCATAATAAGGACTAATCAGGTCAAGGCCTACAGCTTAAGGGGACATGGGACACTGAAATCACCAAAAATGACGTTTTTTGTTTTCATTCTATAAAAATTGCTTATGCCACTAGCTTTAATTTCGCGTTTGAATTTCTGAAATCCGATGATTTTAAGTGGTAAAATCTTTATTTTAACTAACTATTTTAACGCATCGCACACTTGTTGGCAAAGGCTAAAAATGCGTTTTTCTCAGCTTCGCTTTTTCCCATTTTACTTATGTTCGAAAAGCTCCTTGCGATTCATTTTTTGATAAATCCACCTAATTTTTTTGTATTAATAATTTTTAATGTTCTATAAAGAAATTTACACATGCTTTTTTATGTCACATAATTTTTTATATATTTTTTCATGTTGGGAATTTGAAGTATGTGCATTTTTTAATGAGAAATCACTGGCACCAAGTTTGAAATTTTATTTCTGTTCAACTATTGCACCTAAAGATAAAAGCATGTTTGAAAATGGTTATAAAATATTGATAAACAACTTCAAATTTTTCTTTCATGTTCGTCAAAATATTGTGTCGCGAGGAGCATTTTGACAAAAAATTAAAATTTCGTGTTATTTTAATGCATTTTTCTCAATAATTTACTATCTATTTTATATTATCTGCTCAAATTGTGTTGTTTTGTTTAAAGTCACATCTTCTATGTTTATGCCAAATTTTATTTAATTCTTGGCAAAACTAAAGAATTTTGGCAAAAGTGTCCTATGTCCCCTTAAAGTGGATTCCTAACCAAAACGAAAATCCATGCCTAATGCAGGATTCAAACAAGGCACCTTTGGCATGAGAAGTTTAGCTGTAACTACAAAGTCATAAGATAGACCCGTTCATTTGAGGGATACCCTTTTTTTCGATAATGGTTTGAATTTTGGTTCTGCACAGTTTATAAAGGAGTCTTATTACTTATTTAAGTGTCATGCTATAAAAAAGCCTGTATGAGCAATGATATTGCATCACTTGTAATGCTATCAAATTTTACATCTACATCATGCAGTTTAGAAACGCAAATTTTAATTAATTAAATTAAATTAAATTTTTGCGAAACCCAAACTTTTGTTCAATCTTTAGATCTGAATTGATATAGCCATCGACGAAGCTCTACATTATATGATTTCCAATAATTTCTCCTGCGATATCTGGATTTTCTCGGATAGTAGGAGCTCTATTCAATAATTCTTGAGCAAATGGCGAAACATTACCGACAAACTCGGCACGGACATTGTGAACAAACTAAAGATGTTCTCTTCGCATAGTGTCATTCATCTGCAGTGGATACCCTGCCATGTAGACCTCTTCTTCAATGACTTGGCCGATGAATTGGCTAAGGAGGGCTCTGCTATAACATCCGAAAATTGTGGTCATCTTACGTTTAGGGAAGTTTTCTCGGAGGTCAGAGCCGACAACACCAAGACATGGAGGATTCCACCAACTCATGACTGGTATGAACAAAAACGTTCTGGGGCTGCCTTGGAGCTGAAGGGCGAAAGGAAGTTACAAACCACCATCACCAGACTCATCACCGGACATACTCGCACACTTGCATATGGTCAGGGACAAAAGGAAGTACCCTGTGTGCCTCAAGTGTGTTTCCCATCAAGCTTCACCGGACCATCTGCTTTCCTGTTTGGATTTGGAGAAGAGCGATCTCTTTAAAAACCCTGCGCTGGTTCGAGACTTTCTTTGAGAGTACGGTCTCTTGGACTTGGTCTAGACTTGTTCTAGATCAAGTGGATTAAGAAACAACAACAACAACAAATTAATTTTTTTTTTATTTACATCCTAGTCAATTTTGTCATCATAAAATTATACAATAGGGCTAATTAATCAATTTGGGTGAATGAGGTCATTGGGTTGGTTGTTTTCAGATTATCTGGAGCCGTCAGCAACACGAGGGCTATAATGCGCCGAAACATTCGTCATTTGTCAAGCCAACATACATTTACAAACACCCATGCCTAACACGGGACTCGAACCCGCAACCTCGCGGTCTAGAAGCTAGCACGCTAACCACTATACCGTTTGGTCGGCATGAGGTCATTGGGATATTCCCTATTTGGAATATTTGACCCATTTCAAAGGGACTTACTTGGTACCTTTCAAACTTATTATTTTTTTTTATTTAAACCTTTAAAATTATAATTTTATTACTAAGTTATTCTTCTCTAAGTTATTAATTATAATTTAAATACTAAGCAAAAACTAAATATTATTTATAAAAACAGTGTGCTCTCAATTTTCAAAATTTTAAAATTTAAACAAAAAATTCACCAAATTCTATTTTTTTCTTTCTTTTTATTTTTCAATATTTTTTCCTGATTTTTTTTTTTTTTTAAATTTCCTACTAATATACTCTTAACTTTTTAGGCCTCGGATTTATAATAACGGATATATATATATAACGGCTTTTTAAATTATAACGGCAGAATACATATTGTCTTTTCATTTTGGTTTATGACGAAAACAAACAAATCGGCTAACATTGCCAAAACTTCGCTAAAAGCCTCATCAAGTAAAATATTTAGTTTAGCACATGAGCATATATTTAATCTGAATTATAAATGCGTTATTAAAAATAATTTTTCTTTAACCATAGATAATATTAAAGACGTAATTACATATACAATATCCATACTCTAGCAATTAATGCAAATCCTATGTACCTTCAATGAATGACGTCGAATTTGCATAGTTGCAGCTCAGAATACCTTAATTACGTCAGGGGACATAAAATCGTCCCGATTTGAATCTCAGATTGAATTCAAGAGAAGTTGAGGGAAGAGAATTAGATTAGAATCTCCTCAGGCCTCAATTTATTTAATTCGAATATCACACCGAACTACTGAACACCGAATTTTGATGACATATTTTACGGTTAAGAGTGATACTGTTAATTTTCCCAGTCAGAGTGGCCTGGTGATAATTCATGGTTTACATGCTAATGCAATTCCGGCTTCAAACAGTGGTGCTTATTAGTTGCTCTGTGAAAGCTGTTGCCTTAATGCTATTGAAGATGATAAATTTAAACGAGTTCTGTTTTTTTTTTATTATCGGACAATCATGTGGTTATAAAAAAAACTTTTTTTTTTTTCTTCTTTGGCTGTGTTACAATGGACAATTCCCGCATTTTTTTTATTCAATTCTAAATGTTTCGAAAAGGCAATAAACATAAAAATTTCTGCTCAATGCGCTTTTTCTTTTTTGTAATTTGCGATCAAAATTACCTTGTTAGAGATTGGGGAGAAAACGACTCTTTTTGCTGGCATTGAACGTGACGTAAAGAGATCTCAAACATCTTGGCTTGAAATGCAGCAACGGAAACCAGATTTGCAAGTTTCTGGGAAATCACGCCACCCTGTACTGAATGCGGCAATGGTCTACCAACGCCAACTTTTTTAACGATAACTATTCGGCAGAAACCTCACGATAACCATAGAAACGCAGATATCTCTTTACGTCACGAATTTTGTTGACTGTTTTGATCGGACTGGTTTTGGTTCGGTTTTGGTGCATTTTCTTTTCTTAATATTTAAATAACTAATTTTTTTTAAAGAACTTTTTTTTTAAATATTTGGAATCAGAAAGAAATTCTTCATAAATATGTACTAATTTCACTCGCTTTTAAAAAAATGCGAGAATCGTAAATTGAAACTCGTTTTATACTCTCTCTCTCTCTCTCTCTCTCTCTCTCTCTCTCTCTCTCTCTCTCTCTCTCTCTCTCTCTCTCTCTCTCTCTCTCTCTATATATATATATATATATATATATATATATATATATATATATATATATATATATATTAGTATTTATATTTATTGATGATAAATTGAATTAGTTTGGTGATAATAAAAGTTTGACCAAAATTTAAAAAATATTAAAATTAACTGATTACAACATTACAATATAGTTTTTACTTTAAATTTTGTATGTGCATTGAATAGTGTTTTGTGCAATTGCATCTCATTTAGAGAATCTGGATTCTTTTCGAGTTTCCATAGTGTTTGACCAGTACGTTGAAAACTACCAATTTCTAACTATGAACTCTTATTTCCCTCAAAACTTGGTAGAAAACATTGTCATTGACAACGGATCTATTTACTGAGTTTCAGATCGATTGGATGACGACAAGAGGGTTTATAATTAGTCCACCAATGAAATCGGGATGTTCCAAAACGTGAAAGAATGCAAAAAAAATTGATTTATTTTCATTTATTTTTTTTTGCGTGGGGGGGTGAATGCTAAACTACACCCTCCCAACAATAAATCTACGTTGTAATTATACGTTTTCACTCATCTTTCCATTCATATTAATTAAATAAAAAAAACTAAATAATTATAAATTATTTATACCCAATCAAGTTTAGAAAAAAAACAAAAAACTTTTGCACTTTTTCAAATTAAAACTAATCAGTATAAAATAACACAAAATATTTTTTTGTTTCAACGAAGAAACCTAGTCTTGAACAGAAAGTAAAAGTTGTTTATTGGGCAGGGCAATTTAAGTTTGAGCGTGCGTGACAATCCGCATAAGTCAAGCATAAATTATACGAAATAAAAAAGAATGCCAAGTAGGCACATAAAAAAAAAAAATTATAAAGAAGAACATAAAAATTGTCTTTAGAAAAACCTCGGATGAAGGAAAGGGAAAGGGAAGGGGGTGACTATGCAGTTGAAACATTTCACTAGAAAATTTTCTGAAATATCTTGCTGCTTGTTTTACTTTAAACCACACTTTAATTTTAGTTTAATTTAAACGCCAAAAGTTTTTTTTTTCAAACTTATGTTGAACTTTTTCACAGATTAAAATGACTCATGTTGTCTACTTTTTTCTGAAAGTTTTATTTTAGGAACGAAGTTGTTCATGTTGCCAGTCAGGAATGTCCAAATTTTGTTAAAAATAACGTTTTGATATATTAAGGAATTCGGAGAATATTTCTTATTTAGTTAGATGCTTTTGAGCGCATGTTGAGGAATTTAAAAGCAACTATATAATCGTTATTCTTTTGAAAAGCATCATTCAGAACGATATTGACTTTTGCAACCCTAAAAATTCTGTCAAATAAATACGGATTTTGATAGAATTAGAAGTAACTAGTATGAAAGAGTTATATAATAAAACTATTTGCAACAATAATTTTGAGTTTGTGTTATATAACGTTTTTCTAATTTTCGTCACAAACTCTACAATAATATATAATATAACCTATAATAACCTAACCTAATATTAATATAACCTATAACAGTATATATTATATAATAATATATAATATATACCTTCTTACAGAAGTTTCGATGCTTCGGTCCAGCATAGGTCAAGCATAGCTCTTGTGACAGACAATGCATTGTTACAAAAATCGTCTGTATAAAATTGTAAATAGTAACGAATTTATTTTAAAGTTATATTATATTTCCTTTTATTCTGTGTGTAATTGTAAATAGCGACGTAATTCTTTTAATATTCTCTTTTATTTTATTTTATTTGTTAACAGTGATAATGCAGTTTAAAAAAAGGTGCAATACCTATATCAATCGGGACATTTCTATTAATTTCGATCGCACGATTGGTTAACTGTGTTTTGCTAGAAATTTCGGCCGCGCGAAAAGGAGGGGAAAAAAATAGAATTCGGGTAGACGAAAATCGGACACTGTCCAAAAAGCATTGGATCTTTGTTTACTATTGCTGAGCCTGAATTATCGCTGTGTTCAAAGTTGAATGTACCGAAGCTTGTATTGAAGCTTTATAGCAAATTTTCTGTTGTTCGAAGAAGTTTGTGATCCTTCGAAGGAAGAATAAATTATAGTTTTTATTTAATAATAACAGCGTCATAATTTCCTTGGTGAAAATTTCATAACAGTATCAACCAACTTACAAGTGTTCAAAACTTTAAATATATATACCTCTGAAGCAATATAGCCTAAATTTTCCAATTTTACAGGACAAATGAGAAACGTAAATCTTTCTTTTATCAGAGTTTCTATCAGTTAAAATAATCGCTATATACTTTTGAATTTTTTTTTTTTTTTTTTTTTTTAATAAATTACGATTACATTTTTCAACATAAAGCGATACTTGCGAATTTAGGATAAGTAAAATAGTTTTCGAGAAAAACGATGACTTTTGTACATGCAGATACAAAAGAAAAAAAAAAAAAGCGTAAGAAACAGGTATTTTTCAATATTTTATTTTGTTATAAGAAAAGTTTATATTTTTTTCGAAAATCCATGCCTATTTTTTCAAATAGATATCAAGAATGACACCAAAAAAACTTTAAGTCATTTCTTTCATATTTGCATTTTGAGAAAGGTGGGAATTTCAAAAATCACGAACTGAGAAAAATATGTTCGAAACATCGAAGGAGCTATAGCTCCATTAAAGTATATTTCTAAATTCTAAATTCTCCATTAAAGTATATTTCTAAATTCTAAATTCTCCATTAAAGTATATTTCTAAATTCTAAATTCTCCATTAAAGTATATTTCTAAATTCTAAATTCTCCATTAAAGTATATTTCTAAATTCTAAATTGTCCATTAAAGTATATTTCTAAATTCTAAATTCTCCATTAAAGTATATTTCTAAATTCTAAATTCTCCATTAAAGTTTATTTCTAAATTCTTAATTCTCCATTAAAGTATATTTTTTCTGCAATTGCAGTTATCGGATCAGCTCACAAAGCTGCCATAATGAGGAGAAGGTTTCAAAGATTATAAAAGCAAAAAAAAAAAAAAAAAAAATTACCATTTTTTGTGAAAACCCCTTAAGCCGTTACCAAGTCCTCATAACTATAGCATATCCTTGGCAGAATACTGGGACCCAGTTTACTTATTAAATTTTCCCACCTAGGAATTGTAAATTCGAAATCTGTTAACGCTGCCTCTAGGGACTCTCAGATAAATGGTTTCGGAAATGATCAGACACGAAGACGATTGTGACACGGTAGTTATGTTGAAGAAAAGCAGTATAATCTCAAGTGCATATCTTCAAAATATCATACCATTCGTATTTACATTGAAAATGACGTTTGATCTTGGTAGGTATATTTTAGGACACCCTATAAAAATAAGAAAAAGCACGAAACAGTTTCTATTCTTTTCAAATGTCTAAGAAAAATTCGAAACGTCACTTAAGTTTTTCAATTTCACTCTTTCCTTAACCCTTCTAAAAGTCAAATCTCCTTAAATTACTTTTGACACTTGAAAATTCAACTCCATATGACACTCTGTTATTAGGGCGCCCTTCTTCCCAAAAAAGCGTTTATCAGGGCGTGATAGTAGAACGCTCTCAACAACATTTGTGATAGCTCTCATATTATGATCATTCCGGAGAATGCATTAGATAGAAGGCATATTCCAAACAAGACACATAAAAGCCAGACTCTCTGATAACACTTTGCTGCAGATGATGGAAATAGATTTTTGTACAAAGAGCAGGGTAAATGTAACATGAGCATTTTACTGATCTCCATTCTTTTAGCTTAGGTTTGATGGCTGTTGGTATGGTTACAAAAAATCGTCTGAAAAAAATTGTAAATAGTAACGAATTTAATTTAAAGTTCTATTTTATCTCATTTTATTCTGTATATAATTGTGAATAGTGACGAATTTAATTTAAAGTTCTATTTTATCTCATTTTATTCTGTATATAATTGTAAATAGTGACGAATTTAATTTAAAGTTCTATTTTATCTCATTTTATTCTGTATATAATTGTAAATAGTGACGAATTTAATTTAAAGTTATATTTTATCTCATTTTATTCTGTATATAATTGTAAATAGTGAAGAATTTAATTTAAAGTTCTATTTTATCTCATTTTATTCTGTATATAATTGTAAATAGTGAAGAATTTAATTTAAAGTTCTATTTTATCTCATTTTATTCTGTATATAATTGTAAATAGTGACGAATTTAATTTAAAGTTTTATTTTATCTCATTTTATTCTATATATAATTGTAAATAGTGACGAATTTAATTTAAAGTTATATTTTATCTCATTTTATTCTGTATATAATTGTAAATAGTGACGAATTTAATTTAAAGTTCTATTTTATCTCATTTTATTCTGTATATAATTGTAAATAGTGACGAATTTAATTTAAAGTTCTATTTTATCTCATTTTATTCTGTATATAATTGTAAATAGTGACGAGTTTAATTTAAAGTTCTATTTTATCTCATTTTATTCTGTATATAATTGTAAATAGTGACGAATTTAATTTAAAGTTATATTTTATCTCATTTTATTCTGTATATAATTGTAAATAGTGACGTATTTCTTTTACTGTTCTATTTTATATTATTTTATTTTTTAATAGCGATAATACGGGTTAGAAAAAGGTGGCAACACCAAATAAATCGGGAAATGTCTAAGCATTTCGTTCAGGTGATTGGTTGGATTTTGCTAGAAGTTTCTGTCGCGAGCCTATTTAAAGAGACGAAAAATGGTGTCACCAGTTCAGTCGAGTATCATTTGCTGTTCGGAAAGCATCGGAGTTTTGTTTACTTTCATGGTGGCAGAATTATCGCTGTGTCCGAAGTTGTATGTACCGTAGCTTGTATTCAAGCTTGATAGCAATTGTTCTGTTCTTCGGAGAAGATTTGTGAGCTTTCCAAGGAAGAATAAATTATTGTTTTTATTTAACAAAAACGGCGTTATCATTTCCTTGTTGAAAATTTCATAACAGTATTATTGATGGAGTTTCGGTGAGAGATGTGCTTTAGATAAAGTAATTGTCCGTCGTTCTGGAACGAGAAATCAACCTAAAAATTATTTTTCTCTTCAAAATAGCATTACATTAGCCAATCAACAGTAGGTTATCAACTAAGTGCATATCGCTCCATCAACCCTTGTTTCATTTGTACTTGATAAATTATTCCTGCAAAAAAATTTTAAACAAGGAAAAAAGAGTTCTGAACTAGTTTATTCTTTTAAAATTTTATAGTTTTCATAATTGTCTCATTAGAAACACCTGTAAGCGTATAATGTATAAGCCCTTTCAAACTTATTACTTTATTTTGATATAGATAATTGGAAACTCAATAGAAATTTCAAATATTTACTTATATGTAATTATATATGTGGGAGTAGACGATCAGAGAAGGGACACTTGTTGAGTGTAGAATCCAGCTTTAATGAATCCTTACTGCCTCTTATCTCACACTACATTAGGCACAAGCGCCTTTCTTACGTATATTCACATCGAGAATGTTCAGTGATCTGTCTCTCTCATCAGAATGAGGAATACCTCCCTCTGCCGCTAGGAGTCGCCACAAGGGGTTCTCTAGTGGTGCGCCCCCTATCTCCACATATATAAATCTATGTCTCAAGTGTACCATAGGAATGTCAGCCTCAAATGTTATATATATTATAAAATTTCAGGCTTACATGTCTATGGAGATTTTTAAGGTATACATATACAATTGAGATGATTTTCTTTAATTATTATGTTAGAATTTCAAACATTTTGGCAGTATATCAGAATTAAAAAGGATGCATTTTTATAAATGAACTTTTTTACGTTATTTTTAATTAGCTATTTGCAATTAAAATGACCAATTAGGACGTTATTAGAACGAACATAAATAAACTTGTAAAAAACTTAGAGGTATGATTTTTATTACAAATAAAAGATATTATACTGACGCGTGTTTTCATTAAGAATTGTGAATTTGGCTTCAATACTTATTTAATTATAAGTTTTTAAATAAAAAGTTTAAAAAAATACATGGTTTTTAACAAAAAATTAAGATTAAAATATAAATAAAAAATGTGTTTATAACAATGTATAGTAGTTTCTATGTGGAAACACATTCACAAATATTGTTTACAAAACAAAATTAGAATTTTGTAAATCGGACCATTTATAATGAAGTTATGACCGTTGGCGTAAAGTCACTTAACACCAAAATGACATTCTTCAGAAAACGCGTTTAAAGTTTACTACACTAATTAATGTGATACAAAACAAATTAACAAAACCCACTATAATTTAAAGAGTAATTTGAGTCTCAGAAATAAAGTGGTATCATTTGAAAAGTAATGACTTGGGGAATATTTTGAAACAAAGACACAAAAGCGCATACTTAGGTGAAATTTCGCAATTCCTAATGTATTAGTCAGAGAGGCGACTGCAATTTTTGGACCCCATCGAACATCATTCTGAATTTTTTATAGAAATTGGAGAAAAGTGAGTAGATTAGGAATCCACTGGTCTGCCGTGGCAAAAATGGCCGAAACTGATCAATAATTGACTTGGAATGAATTGAACTAAAATTCGATTGCCAAATATGTCATAACTTGACAAAAATAGAACAAACTTATTCATCTGGCAACCCATTTCCTTTTGATTTTCAATGAAAAAAAGCGCAAACGGTTTCTGACCTTTGGCTCGGAAAACATATCTTTTAAAAGTAAGCCAAATTGGCGACATCAGTTACGTCATAAGTGGCGTAATATTTTTGGCCAACTTAGCGCCCTTTTAATAGATGCAAGTAGATCGTCGCCAGATATCTGAATCGTCTGAAACCTTCTTAATTGAAAATCAAAGAGTGAGGGTTACCAAATAAAAAAACAAGCTCATTATCTGGCAAGTTATAGCGCATTTGGCAATTGGATTTAGTTCAAGTTATTATAAGTTGATTTTTGACCAGTTTCGGCCATCTTTGCCACGGCAGACCAGTGGATTCCTAATCTACTCACTTTTCTCCAATTTCCATAAAAAATTCAAAATGATGTTCGATGGAATCCGAAAATTGCAGTCGCCTCTCAGTCGATATATGTGTACCTTAAGATATCACCACCCTTTAGAAATAGACATACATATAATTTCACAGGCTTCTATGTTATCACTGAAATTAACCTAAATTTAATAATTAGGAATTCATTCTATATATTTTTTTTCCCCATCTTCTTTAAAATGACATTATTAAATTACAATATTTCAAGTTGAATTTCTTTAAAATATTCATAACATTCACGAGGCTTGCATTTAATCAGCATAATCTTAGTAAGGAAATTGATATATTTTTGATGTTAAAAATTTGTACCATTAATTAAAAAAATTTAGTCCTTATATAAAATACAATTATTTTATGTTTTCTTCTTTATTTTAATAAAGGTTTCAAATCAAATTTATGAGCAAAGGTATTTTTTCTTGTTTTAACAAGAATTTAGATTAAAATATGTAATGATATTTGTGTAAGTTTAACTTATTAGTATTAATAATTAAGTTTTAGGTAATTTAAAATGTATTCATCTTCTTCGAAGAAGCACATTTAATAGCAAGTTTTGCTTTTTGATTAGAAAAACTACATTATTATAAGAAAATTAACTGTAAATTTCAAATTAATTTGACTTTTTCCACAAATAATTAAATTTCCATATCAACCTTTTCTTTATAGATTCATGGTCAGAAGCAAATGCTAGAAGGTTCCAAATTAATCCCGTTGAGGCTGTCGCTCGGCAAGTAATACTTTAAGAAACAAGTGGACTTGAGGGTGATTGTTACAGATAGCTCCGTGTCAATTGTCGCTCAGTCTGATATGTTTTCCGATATCACTCACGTTCTGTAAGCAAATGTAACTCAATTTCCCTTGAAAGACCTCCCTGAATGCGATCCATCGTAACACTTTACTGTTTCGTCGACGTTTCGGATTCGCATATCCATGGTGGAACTCTTTTATCTGATAATATTAAATTTACCAACTCCTATATCTGTTGAGCCGATCAAACGGTGTAGTGGTTAGCGTGCTAGCTTCTAGACCGCGAGGTTGCGGGTTCGAGTCCCGTGTTGGCATGGGTGTTTGTAAATGTATGTTGGCTTGTTTAATGACGAATGTTTAGGCGCATTATAACCCTCGTGTTGCTGACGGTGCCAGATAATCTGAAAACAACCAACCTATATCTGTTGAAAAATTGTTAAATATCTGCACCTATTCTCACATGTGGCATAAGATGATTTATATCTGAACTAAATCAATTTACAAATTCTTACATCGAATATCCAAGTACTAATTACTGTAAATGAGAGAATACTTGTGTTTGATTATTGATTTTATTTATATATTTCTAAGCAATGCCGAATTTTACACATAAAACCATCATAGCCATATTTAAAAATTAGCTTTGAAAGTTCCTAGTAGTCAAATTGTTTAAGTATTTAAATAACTTCAGTATACTTGAATTTTTTTTTTAATTATTCCTTTAAAATCAAAAAAACTTAGATTTTTTTCACGTTAAGTATTCTTTTGATATAGTTCAAGACTAATTTTTTCAGAAAATGTTTTCATGTAATGATTTAAATTCCTAAAGTTTTATTTCTTAAGAAAAAGTTAAGAAAATACAATTTTTCTTTTAATATGTGAATTTTTTTCTCTGAATGCATATTTAAACTAGAGGACATTAATTACGCTAAAATACTGGTCTTTTAAATTTGACATAGCCCCAGTAGCATAATAACGCTGGCCAATAATTCTCGACATTTTTCGAATCCGATGTGGACCGTTGTAACCGATATTGACCTATTTCGCCCAATGCTGGATAATATAAGCATGGAAATTCATTCTACTCTATGGTAGTGACATTCGTTTTTCTACTATTTTCACCTTTTTCGATTTTCTACAGAAATTTTGAAGGTGGGAATGTTTAGAGCACTTAAAAAAGCATTACCGCAACGATTTTGATTAAAAATTGGAATTTGCTGAAAATTATACATTTTTCAATGGCAGGTCCCTTTTGCGCATGCGCAATTTTGATTACAACCTTAATGACAGGTTTCATGACCACCACTAATCCGAATTTAAATGTTAAATACTGTCAATCAATACGTTCGGAAGTTATGATGACAACAGACACACCCTCATAGATGGACATACTGTCATTTTTTCTGTACCACTCTTTATCTCAAAACGTTGTGAGCAAATTAAAAAAAAAAAATAATAATAAATAATAAAAAAAAAAAAATTAATAAATAAAAAAATAATCGTAAATGATTTTTAATGAAAAAATTCTTTCATTTCCCTATATTATATGTAGAGTAATCGGAAATGAAAAACGTGGAACTAGTAACTGAATCTGGGAAAATTGATTCGAAAAAGTATCAAAAATCAGTCTTAAATAATAGAATATGCTTACTGAATCAATAACTCGCAACACAAGTAATTACTTTTAAACATAAAACCAGCGCTTGTGAAGTGTAAGTGTTGTTACGTAAAACTTCTCAAAGGAAACTTTGAAAAAAATAGTCATAATCGTAGTTTAATGTTCTCTGAAATTACGTCCCTTTTCTTTACTCTTATTTTTATTCAAATACATTTCTGAAAACGTTTAGTCACTCACCGCTAATGACATGGATTTAATATTTTCTTTCTTATTCTTAATCTCATTTAATTAATAATGGTTTAAATTAAATACATTTTCACAAATAAGGAATATATAGCTGGGAAACTATAATTAAAATAAAAACTTTTTGCTTTAAAAATTGATTTAGTTGTTTGTATTGAGGATAAATAAATAAATAAATAAATAAATAAATAAATTGTTTTATTCAGAAAAAAATGGTATTTGCATTTGAGTGCATAATTTCACCTTCATTTTTAATAAATATATTTTGAAACGTAGTTTGCCGTGCATTTTGCTAATAGAAATGCTTTTGATGATTGAAACGATATGCAAACACCAAGCACACTCTGTTAACGGAATCGGCCCTGTGTTAATGAATATAAAAATTGGCAATGCAAGGATGCCAATTGCACTGCAAAGGATTTATATTAATAACTATATTTTTATGGATTACATTATAACTAGTTAGTCTCACTAATATAAAACGCATTTCCTCTATTTCATTTTCGAAATCAATCTCTTTGAAAATTTCGTTCAACTGCTACATATCATAATTTTCATTTGACATGAAGATATTTCTTCTTCAAAGTAAGAAACATTCCTGTATCTTTTATTTTCTATTCAAAATCACTCTTCTTTTTTTTTTTTTTTTTTTCTTCTTTTTTTTTAGCAGAAAACCACATTTTGTCCTTTATTGTAGTGTTTGTTTCATATTAGAACCTTTTATTTATTTGAATCTTTTCTAAACCCTATCAAGTTACTAAGTTTTCGACTCCTTCTATTAGGGCAGACCAAACGGTATAGTGGTTAGCGTGCTAGCTTCAAGACCGCGAGGTTGCGGGTTCGAGTCCCGTGTTAGGCATGGGTGTTTGTAAATGTATTTTGGCTTGTCTAATGACGAATGTTTGGGCGCATTATAGCCCTCGTATTGCTGACGGCGCCAGATAATCTGAAAATAACCAACCAACCTTCTATGAGGTTTAAAAATTTTGATTTCTAGAAGGTATAAACTGCCATCTTGGATACAAGAGTAATCGATATTGTAGATACATGATTAATCAAGATGATAAATTAATACTTTATCTTACTGATTAGTATCTGAGATAATTAGCGATGTTTGTCTCATCACTATTAGTTAAACCTTTATCATATTAATAATTCATGTATCTATCACCGATTGAACACGTAGTTATCATTTCAATTAATCAAGTAATCAATCATGTATTATACTTTTAAGAGGTTTTCTTTTCAAAATATATTAAAGTAATCGTTTAGTACTATTTGTAGCTATAGTAAAATAAGTTTTTTATCATATCATAATTTTTTTCAATTACCCATTAGAAATACATTCGGTCAAAAAAATAATTTTTTTTTATTTATTATTATTATTATTATTATTATTTTTTTTGCATTTCTTCACTTTTGGGAACATTCTGATTTCAAAAGAGTTGTCTAGAAAAAATGTCTACCTGTGTGTCTGTAGTCAGCATAATTCACGGACAAGTTGACCTATGATGTTCAAATGTGGTGTGCGGGTTAGTGGTGACCATGAGATCTACCATTTAGGTTTTCGTCCAAATCGAGCATGCGCATAAGGTAGTTTCCATTGAAAAAAAAACATGATTTTGAATGATTGTTAAAAAACGGCTCTAACGATTTTCATCAAAATCACTGTGGTAACGCCTTTTGAGGTGTTCTAAACATCCCAACCTTCGAAATTCCCTTAGAAAAGCGATAAAAGCGTAAAAAGTCGAAAACGAGTACCTTTAACACAGAGCTCTCTGTCCTTGAGCATTGCCCATCAACGATTGATTTTTTTTTCTGTAACAAGCACAAGAAAATACAATGTAATGTCTATCTTGTAGTATCATCAATTTCACCATATTGGCGAGTTCTTGTTTAAGCCCATGTACAAAATTATGGCCAAAAACATTGTCAAACTGGCCCTTTTTACGTAACTAAGTGAAAATACGAAAGAGGTAAGTAACATCACGTCAAATTTTAATGCAATGACCAGTATTATAGTGTAATTGAAAGTTGTGCTATTTTCCCTACCCCTAGTCTTTTTTTTTCTTGGAAATATTGATATGTTAGGAAGGTTGCTGTCACAAAAACATGTTTCAAAGAAAAACCTTGCTAATATGTATATCGTTTAAAGCTATTCGTAAATTTTTTTATATATATTTTTTCGTTTCTAGTTTCAAAAAACTAAATTCACGGTTGCTTAAACGGGGAAGAGTACGAAACGATTAAACTGCCCGATCCAGACGATGAATTTATTTTGGATGTTTAAGAACGTGAAAGAATAAAAAAATCAAGAAAGTTAATCCTCAAAGGAAGTTGAGAGTGAATTTCCTTAGGGTGGAAATATTTTATGGCTGTTTTACGATAGTCGAGCAAGAAAACTTTGTTTCTTACTTTTGTTGTAAAGTTTTTTTCTTAGAAAAGTTTCTTGGAAAACTCAGCGCTATTGAAGTAATATTAATATTTTAAAAAGCGTTGCATTTTTTTGGGAGAAGATAAAGTAGCAATGCATATTTATAGCAGATATTAGTTTTTTATGTTTTTGATGCAGTATCATATTAGATTTTTTTTTTAATTTTACTTGCTGGTAAAAAATATAATAGTAGTTCAATATAAAACTGACTAGAATTTATTTTGTGTGCATTGTTTTGATATTTAAATAGTTTTAAGCGATGCGCTTTCTTTTTCATAGTTAATCATGTTCTCCAAGCCGACCAAACGGTGTAGTGGTTAGAGTGCTAGCTTCTGGAACGCGAGGTTGCGGGTTCGATTCCCGTGTTAGGCATGGGTGTTTCTAAATGTATGTTGGCTTGTCTAATGACGAATGTTTGGGCTCATTATAGCCCTCGTGCTGCTGAAGGCGCCAGATAATCTGAAAACAACCAACTCAAACAGCTGGAAGACTCCATACAATATTTCGCCGACCAAACGGTATAGTGGTTAGCGTGTTAGCTTCTAGACCGCGAGGTTGCGGGTTCCGAGTCCCGTGTTAGGCATGGGTGTTTGTAAATGTGTGTTGGCTTGTCTAATGACGAATGTTTCGGCGCATTATAGCCCTCGTGTTGCTGACGGCGCCAGATAATCTGAAAACAACCAACTCAAACAGCTGGAAGACTCCATACAATATTTCGCCGACCAAACGGTATAGTGGTTAGCGTGTTAGCTTCTAGACCACGAGGTTGCGGGTTCCGAGTCCCGTGTTAGGCATGGGTGTTTGTAAATGTGTGTTGGCTCGTCTAATGACGAATGTTTCGGCGCATTATAGCCCCTCGTGTTGCTGAAGGCGCCAGATAATCTGAATACAACCAACCAACCATGTTCTCCAACTTTGTCATTAAATTATTTAGGTAAATTGAATACAGTTTTAAATTATGTAGTTCTAAGAGTGTTGAATAGAAATAATAAATAATCATTTCGACGAAGTACTTAAATTGTGTTACAATAGGGATTGTCTATGAAGTAAAAGGTAGGTATTGGTTAAGGGGACTCCTTGTTTTCACAACAAATAAAAATATAAATTTTCTGTTATCTCCTTGTGAGTTTACTGTCATGATGCAATCTGACATTCCTACTATTTTGCATGAGGGGTTAAAGCACAGCAATTATTACACATTCCCCCAAGTAAAGCTGAGTTGCCCAATATTTGCATATTAAATCGAAGGAGGGATTTTCTCACGGCCTTTTGCTCCAATTGGAATCTGCCGACCAAACGGTATAGTGGTTAGCGTACTAGCTTCTAAACCGCGAGGTTGCGGGTTCCGAGTCCCGCGTTAGACGTGGGTGTTTGTAAATGTGTGTTGGCTTGTCTAATGACGAATGTTTCGGCGCATTATAGCCCTCGCGTTGCTGACGGCGCCAGATAAACTGAAAACAACAAACAAATTGGAATCTCTGAATATTGGTAGCAAATAGAAGAGTGAGAGGGGGTCACATAGTCAACCAATTAAAAAGATTGGACGGATGTCAGAGAAGTCTGAAGAGTTCGGAAGAAAGAGGGAGAGACGTTTTTCCGAGAGAGAAGAGATAACATGGTGGTGGTTTTGGAAATTAAGGGAGTTCTTAAGAGAGATACGATGACCCACTGCCTCATTGCTTACCCCTGAAAGTATAGTAAGTTGGTTTACCTTTCTTCCTCTATCCTCGGCCAGAAGTTCAATTAACCCTTTAAATCCCATGGAGTCAGCGTTGTGGGTTTCACAAAACCCCGATGACTTTCCATTCATAAAAACTGGAAATGAACTCGCCCGACTCGTTCTCCTGTCTGCCACTCCTGGGACTCCTGCGGGGGGGGGGTCACTGTCGACCATTAAAAGATCATTACTATATGTATACAGCCTGCAATAGGGGTGTGCGTTGGGTCATCTGCTTGATATGTCAGAGAATTTAGTTGGCGTCTTATCAATGAAACAAACGCCACCGCTAAGTACATGACAAGATTCGCATAAAAGAAAAGTCCCTGACTATCTTACTCCGTGTCCAAAGGGTGGGGCAGTTTGACATTGAGTACTTTAAATCCATGTCTCCCCTCTACATGCCCCACAATAGCCTACTGTTGAGGACCGTCACGCTTTAAACAACTAAGGCAGGGCAGTTCCCCTCACTTGGAAATATACGTTTACCCCTGCACCCGCCCGAAAGGCGGTTAGCTGGGAAATTCTCTACAAGGCGTTATAGGGCGGGTTGGGATTTAAAGTGTTAAGTAATTTTGTCAATGCCTGCATTTAATAGATAATTTTAGAAATAATTGAATTTTACCTATTTGGAGAATGTTATAATTTTGTCTTTGGGGTTTTTTATTATTAATACTTTGATGCATGACAGTAAGCTAAAGTTACTGTCATGACATTATGACATTATTATAATCTTTGAAACCTTCTCCTTATTCTGGCAAGTTTTTCATCCGATCATCCGTCAGCTGCAATTGCAGAAAAACTAAATTTTTATGGAGAATTTAGCATTGCTGTAATAGTTCCTTTAATGTTTCAAACGAATTTTTCTCAGTTCGAGATTTTTGAAATTTCTGCCTTACTCAAAATGCTAAGACTTCAGCAAATATGAAGGAAATGACTTGAATTTTTTTTTTGTGTCATTCTTAATATCTATTTGAAAAAAAATAGGAGTGAATTTTTTAATAAAAACGAAAACTTTTTTTTTACAAATTTAAGTGATGAAAAATAACTGATTTTTACGCTTTTTTTTTTTTTTTTCATATGGGTACAGTAATTATCGTTTTTCTTGAAAAATATTTTACTTATTATAAGTCCGATGCCTAAAAAGTTAGAACATATTAATAGGAATATTTTTTTTTTTTAAAATCAGAAAAAAATATTGAAAAATGAAAAAAGAAGATAAAATTTGAAATTTGATGACTTTTTTTTTTTTAAATTTTAAAATTTCTAAAATTTTGAGTACTATGTGATTTTTTTTTTTTTTTTTAATAAAATTTAGTTTTAGCTTAGTAATACTTCCAAATAAGTAAAAATTATAATTTTAAAGGTTAAAATAAAAAAAAAAGTTTGATGGGTATCTAGTCCTCTTTAAATAACTTAATTTTAAGTGTGAAGGAAAGAAAGTGGCTTCTCTAAAATATAACATCAACAGAGTCTTTCTTTTTTGTGGTGGTTCGACAAAAAAAAAAGAGAAAACTGGTATGGTGAATCGAAAAATATGCAGTTTTATATAAACCGGTTTGCAAAATTGACTCATGGGAGTAAATATGACAACCGCTGCATACGGCTTACTGATGAGGCCCGTTTTCAATTTGACGGATTTGGCAATAAACATAACTGGTGAACATCGGATACTCAAAATATACCTGTGTGTAATGCAAAACCACTTAATTCAGCCAAAGCGACCAGTTGGGCTGTATTATCAAGTAAAAGGAACATAAGGCCCACTTCATGAGAAAAGCGATAAACTCTTTCCATTATATTCGGGCTTTACAACAACGTGTTGCAACATTTCAGTTTTGTAACTAATTTTTTTAATCTGTGTATTTATACTTCAATACCTGTCTATCTAATGTACCTCTTGTTTCTTCTTTTAGTCACTCACTGTTTCTCAGTTAGGTTATTTCAAAGTTAGGGAGCTCTTTCTGAAAGACTCTGTAGGAGGTTTCATGATCAAGTCTGCACTCGCCAACTACATTCGCTCAAGACGCGTTGGCGATTATGACGGATAATTTCGAATTAATTGTCAGCTGTCTGAAGGAATTTTTCCCAATATATGTGTTTGTTTCTTTATTTGGTTATTTATTTATTTGTTTTTTTGTTTGTTTGTTTATTTATTTGTTTGTTTGTTTGTTTGTTTGTTTATTTATATAAAAAATATAGTTGTTCTGCCATTGCAGTTATCGGATCAGTTCGAAAACTTGGCAGTATAAGAAGAAAGTTTCAAAAATTATAAATACCCAAAAAATGGCAAATTGATATTTTGATAATTTTTGTGAAAACAAGGGGTACCGCAACACAAAAACTGCTATACCTTACAATAACACTAACACTTACAAAAATCTGCTATAGATTCATGGGTACCATTACATGAATTTTATTAAGGTATACGTAAAGGTTTCAACATTTTTTTTTTTTTTAAATTTTCAATTTAAAATTTAGACTTTTGCACCTTGAAAAGTACATTATTTGTTAAACTGTTTCCAATATATTTCTTTTTTAAATTTCTTCAATTTTAATAATTAATAAATATTTAATCAACTAATTAGGTTAATTTCGAACGGTAATGACAAAAATTCTAATTCACTAATATATACATTTTTAGTGTTCAATAATGCGGAATACGCTGCTCTATGTTTTGACCCTATTAACAGAATTTTACAGTGGGTATATTTTGTGATATCTTGCTTTAACTGAATCTATTAGAAAAATCCAAGATTTTTTATACAGAATCTTATCTTTAAAATTCAATTGAAACAATATTTAACTACAAATCACTTAGTATTTAAAGTCAAATCATTCAACATTGTATGCAGATTATATAGCAAAAACAAATTTCAAAAAATATTATTTAAACTGGAGTTATTACTGTTTGAATGAAATGCAAAATAGAAAAAACTACAATCTGAGAATAAATTTTAAAAAAGTATTTTTTATATAAAAAACTTATTATTATACTAATTACTATATATTTCCTTTTTAGTATGCTCCTCCATCATATTGTTTCCTGCTTTTTTTGTTGTTTTTATTTTGCTTTTGTTTTTTACCGCCTTACAAATCTTCCCCGATTTTTGCGATTTGAACGTATTGCACTTCAAACAGTGAATACTTAAACAGTGAATAAATTAAAATCAAAAGCTAACTTAAGGTATACATATACGTTGAGAATCGCAAAAATTGACCCAAACAGACATTTTTGTTTTTTCATTCTAAAATGTTTTCTAATTCATTATCTTTAGAATGATACCAATAACCATCTTATAGTTAAAATACTTTTTTAATCACATGCAATTTCGTAAAGGTCGACGTTTAAAACATATTGGAAAAAAGAAAATGTCGAAAACTTTGAACTCAATTTCTGGAGAACTACTTTTCATTGTTGAGTGAACGTACTCCAACGGTGATATCTTAAGAGTTATTTAACTGATTTTTAAAATTTAAACTGTGTAATTTAGATAACATTTTAGAGCACGGGCCCTAGCGGTTAACAAAAATTTTGGTAAAAAATAGATTTATTTATGTATTTTTGAATATTTTTATTTTTGGAAATTTTTTATTTTTTCTAGTACTTTTCATGTTAAAAGTTAAAATTTAAAAAATATTTAAGTAATTCATTATATTTTGCTTGGGCCCGTGTATCAATACCTTGTCTTTAATTTCCAGTAAGAAATTTGTTTCAAAATTAATTAGGTATTATTTTATCATCGTTGCAATTAGACCTTAATTAGTGAATTAAAATTCAATTAATTAAATAAATATTTAATTTTTTAACTTTTTGTTACTGCAAATACATTACATTTTTTGCTATTGCAATTCTCACAAAAATTTGACACGCTGGCATAAGAACTAAAAAAAAATTGTCCAACGTATATGTATACCTTAAGTAAAATAACAAGTGTCTGATAAATGCACTGAAAAAAATATTCGTCTTCTCTGTCAATTACTTTCTTAGAAAAAGGTACATGAAATACGGCAAATTAACATTAGTGGTAATGAGGGTACTAACTCCCCTTAAAATTAACAAAAGTTTTGTCCTTCTTAACCGATATTGGCAAAGGAACTCTAACTACAACTTCTCAAAAGCACACAATAGGTTATTAACTTGAAGCCAAAGAAAGTTTAGCAACTTTCCCCCAAGTTATTTAGAATGTGTTGGTAACCAGAGGCAACCTATTAAATACGCAACACCTAAATACTTTCCATCCTTACCTTGAATCATTTTCAATTCCTGTATATCCAAAAGTAGATGACTTATCACAACATTAAATTTCCGTCACACCAGAATTCAAGCAGCTTTCCAACGTCAAACCTAGCGACACATTTTTATTTCAACACGAAACAATTATAATTCATTAACAGCGACTATTCAGTATCAGAAGAGAAATCCGAGTGATGCTTAAAAAGGCAAAAAAAATTTGACCCCGTGCAGGCATTTGTGGCGAGATATAACTTAATTGGTCATTGATAGATATGACCCCTGGAAAGCGTTGATGAAATGTGGATAGTTACTTTAAAATCAATCAGGTCATCAAGAACTGTCTTATCAGAACGTGTGTACGTGGGCTTTTTAGAAAGGGATCCTTATAGATTGAGAGGCGACTGCAATTTTTGGACCTCATCGAACATCATTCTAAATTTTTTTTATAGAAATTAGAGAAAAGTGAGTAGATTACGAATCCACTGGTCTGCCGTGACAAAAATGGCAGAAACTGGTAAAAAATCGACTTTTAATAAGTTGAACTAAATCCAATTGCCAAATGCGCCATAACTTGCCAAATAATGAGCATTTTTTTTTTTATTTGGTAACCCTCACTCTTTAATTTTCAGTTAAGAAGGTTGCAGACGATTCGGATATCAGGCGACGGTCTACTTGCATCTATTAAAAGGGAGCCAAGTTGACAAAAAATATTACGTCACTTATGACGTAACTGATGTCTCCAATTGGCTTACTTTTAAAAGATATGTTTTCCGAGCCAAAGATCAGAAATCGTTTGCGCTTTTTCTCATTGAAAATCAAAATGAAGTGGGTTGCCAGACGAAAAAGTTCGTTCTCTTTTTGGCAAGTTATGACATATTTGGCAATCGGATTTTAGTTCGACTCATTCCAAGTCAATTTTTGATCAGTTTCAGCCATTTTTGCCACGGCACACCAGTGGATTCGTAATCTACTCACTTTTCTCCATTTTCTATAAAAAATTCAGAATGATGTTCGATGGGGTCCAAAAACTGCAGTCGCCTCTCGGACTATTAACTTTGAAAGGACATAACTGCTTAACAGTGAGAGATAGAATGAAGCGGCGAGTTGTTTGTTTACTAAAAAGGTATGAAATTGTAAATACTCGCATTATTTTTTTATTTCTTTATTTAATTCGAAGTGCTTCGAAATGACCATAAACACAAATATTTCTACTCACTGCGTTCTTTTTTTTTTTTTTTTTTTTTTTTTAATTTACAACCATTATCCTGATAGATTTGGTGGGGAAATTGACACATTCAGCTCGAAGCTAAGGAGGCGTCAAAAGATCTGAAATAACTTGGCTTGAAACGCAACCAGTTTTGCAAGTTTCTCGTAAATCGTGCTAACTGGTAAGGGATATGGCAATAGACAATTCCCTCATTATGAACTTGTAAATACCCGCATTTTGTTTTCATATTTTTTTTTTTTTTATTCAATGTTGAATAGTTCGAAAAGGCCATAAACAGAAAAAAATTTCTGCTCAATGCCCTTTTTCTTTTATTTAATTTGCAATCCAATTTCCCCCGTTACACGTTGGCGAGAAAACGATTCATTCGGCTCGAATTGAATGTGACGTCAAAACAACCCAAACATCTTGGCTTGAAATGCTACAGTGGAAACCAATTTGTAAGTTTCTCGCAAATCGTGCCAACCTTTACGGAATTTGGCAATGGTCTACCTACGCCAAATATTTCAACGCCAACTATTTGGCATAAACCTCACGATAACCATAGAAACGGAAGGAAGCTTTGACGTCACATATTTTGTTGAGTGTTTTGATCGGACTGGTTTTGGGGCATTTTCTTTTCTTAATATTTAAATAACTAATTTTTTTAAAGAACTTTTGTTTAAATATTTGGAATCAGAAAGAAATTCTTCATAAATATAAACCAATTACATTCGTTTTTAAAAATGTAGGTACTGTCCATTGTCTAAAATACTCACACTTACTATTTGACAGAAACCTAACTATAACCGTGGAAACGAAAGGATTTCTTGATGTCACTACTATAAAGTAGCATTTTAATAGGAAAGGTTTTCGGGCATTTTCTTTTTTTAATATATAAGTGTCTAATTTTTTTTAAATAAAACTTTTGCTTGAATATTTGGAATCAGAATAAAATTCTTTTTTAAGGAATTTTTGTTTAAATATTCGGAATCAGAAAGAAATTCTTCATATATATAAACCAATTACATTCGTTTTTAAAAATGTAGGTACTGTCCATTGTCTAAAATACTCACGCTAACTATTTGACAGAAACCTAACTATAACCGTGGAAACGAAAGGATTTCTTGATGTCACTACTATAAAGTAGCATTTTAATAGGAAAGGTTTTCGGGCATTTTCTTTTTTTAATATATAAGTGTCTAATTTTTTTTAAATAAAACTTTTGCTTGAATATTTGGAATCAGAATAAAATTCTTCATAAATATGAATTAATTTCACTCGTTTTTTAAAGAATGCGGGAATTGTCCATTATAAATAGATTGTTTTGCAATGTTGATGGAAGGGAGTTAAGGCGTCTTCTCACTTTAAGCACCTCGAAAATAGGCTATTTTCGCGATTTTTTTCCGAGGATTTTTGCAAACAATTATGGGATAAAATGGATCCTATATAATAAACACATCTTTCAAGTACAAGAAAATTTTATTTTTTTATTTTTTTGAACAATTATTATAATAAAACAGTAGCATCGAAAAACCCGTGTAGAAATGTAATGTTCGTGGCTTGTTGATGAAATTTCGGAAACTATCCGGCCGATTGTCATGAAATTTGAATGACACATTCTTCATAGTTATGGCTATAGCGCATATCATCAGATTTTTGAAATTTTGATTTGAAGTATTTTTTTTTTACAAAAAACTGCAAAAAAACGCGTTTTTTTTTTAACTTTTTCGAAAAACGTGCGCCATTTTGTTATTTTCGCGAATATCAAAAATCTGATGATATGCGCTATAACCATAACTAGGAAGAATATGTCATTCAAATTTCATGACAATCGGCCGGATAGTTTCCGAAATTTCATCAACAAGCCACGAACATTACATTTCTACACGGGTTTTTCGATGCTACTGTTTTACTATAATAATTGTTCAAAAAAATAAAAAAAAAAATAAAAAATTCTTGTACTTGAAAGATGTGTTTATTATATAGGATCCATTTTATCCCATAATTGTTTGCAAAAATCCTCGAAAAAAATCGCGAAAATAGTCTATTTTCGAGGTGCCTAATGTGAGAAGACGCCTTAATTTGAGGATGATTTTATATGGTTTACTGATCAATCCCAATTTCAATTTGATTTAGGCGTTTTTTTTCAGTAAACTGACCTGTTGAATAGGTTTACTGACTGAGACGGTTTGTCTGGGTGTCTTGCCAAAACACTGTATTCTGTAAAAGTAACAATTTGAGTGACATTATTCAGGAAGTGGATTTTAGGGCCTTTTTTACTTTCAATTACCCATATGCTAATATAGAATAATGAAAGTATTCTTTTCAGTCAAAAACTGTTTTTCGATTTTTTTTTTTTTTTTTTTAAATTTCTTCACGTTTTAGAATATCCTGACTTCAATAAAGTATTATCGAAAAAATTTCCGTCTGTGTCCGTCTGTGAGTACTGGGTCTGTATAACTCCCAAAGGAATCGACCTATGATGTTTAAGGCATACATATACAATTGAGATGATTATCTTTAATTTTTAGGTCATAATTTAAAACTTTTTGGCAGTATATCAGAACTAAAAGTGATGCATTTTTATATATAAACTTTTTTTACCCATCCTTTTTTTAATCTGCTAATTGCAATTAAAGTGACTAATTAGGTCATTATTAGAGCATACATAAATGTACTTGTAATTAACTTAGAAGTAAGATTTTTATTGCAAATAAAATATATTATATTGACGTATGTTTCTATGGAGAATTTTAAATTTGGCTTCAATATTTATTTAATTATAAGTTTTTAAATAAAAACTTTTAAAAAATACATAGTTTTTAACAAAAAAATTAAGATTAAAACATGCATAAAATATGTTTCTAATAATATATTAGATTCTCAATAGGAAGCACATTCACAACTATTGTCTACAAAACAAAATTATAATTTTGTAAATCGGACCATTTATTATGAAATTATGACCGTTGGCGTAAAGTCATATAACACAAATATGTCATTCAATGCGTTGAAAGTTTACTACACTAATGAACGTGATACAAAACAGGTTCACAAAACCCACTGTAATTTAAAAAGTAATTTGAATCTCAGAAAGAAAATTGTATCATTTTAATGGTAATGAATTCGGGTTAATTTAAAAAAAAAAAAAAAAAAAAAAAAAACTGAGACTTGAGTCAAATTTTGCAATTTCTAATGTATATGTATACCTTAAATTTGGTGTACGGATTAGTGGGGGCCATGGGATCTGTCATTAAGGTTTTCAATAATAATTCGCAGCGAAAAACAGGAAAACAGGAAATAAAAGAAGAAAAGTCAAGTTTTTCAGAAATTGCTGCAAAACAGCTCTAACGATTGCCATCAAAATCTCCACAGTAATGCCTCCTTATGTGTTCTAAACAACCCCACTTCCAAAATTCTCATGAAAATCCTAAAAAGTTGAAAAAACGAATGTCTTTAGCATATTTCTCTTCTTTTGAGCATCGCTCATCAACGACTACTTTTATCCTCTCCTCTGTTTCTCTTGAATTGAAGAAATTGCCGACCAAACGATATAGTGGTTAGCGTGCTAGCTTCTAGACCGCGAGGTCGCGGATTCGAGTCCCGTGTTAGGCATGGGTGTTTGTAAATGTATGTTGGCTTGTCTAATGACGAATGTTTCGGCGCATTATAGCCCTCGTGTTGCTGACGGCGCCAGATAATCTGAATACAACCAACCAACTCTTAAAAGAAAGGATAATGTATGAATTATATAAAAGTCTATCTCCAAATTTGATATTTTGAAGGCATATTTTTTTTTTTTTTTTTTTTTTTGCTCATGTAAGAATTACATCCAAAAATATCGTCTTACTGCCATTTTTTCAAATGAATGAAAGTTGTAGTAATGCTATTCCACGTCAAATTAAAATGTAATGACCAATACAATAGTGTAATTGTAAGTTGGGCAATTTTGTACATTTCTAGCTTTGTGTTCAGTTGATTAGTGGGTAATATCTAAGTAGAAAATAAGTGTTAAATATTCAGGGGTATATTTAGAAATTACTTTGTATGCTGTTAGTTATGTGAGGAAGAAACGATAAAAAATAGTTGAGTTCTAAAATAGACATTAGTTTGTTTTTGTACTCAACAAGGCATTATTTACATCAATGAAATATGAAACATTGCCAGAAATATTTTAATATTAAATAATGTAATAATTTAATATTTAAATATTAAATATTAGTTATTTGAATGTCTTTAAATTATTTAATTATTAAAAAGCACAAATAATATACAACACACAACGGAATTTCTTCTATTTTTTAGCTAGTTCTAAAAACTAAAATTTCAATAAAACTTATGCCTTAGTGTTTAGAGTGGTGTTATTTACATCAATGAAATATATAACATTGCTAAAACACTAAAAAATTATTAAGATAAAAAGCACAATTATGTTTACTTTTAGGCTTGTTCTAAAAACTAAATATTTTTTACTCATACCTCGTCATATTGTTGCTGTAGAGTGAAAACTTGCTACTACAAAAGTATTAATTTAAATGGCGTTTAGATCTTTTGCGTATTACTCATTTTCTACAAATTTGTTTCAGTGAAAAAGTTGTATTTTCTACTAATCAATAGAACTTCTCATCCTGTTTCAAATTTATCAAAAAATGAAATAACTTCAGAAGTGAAATTAGTTTCTTTTCACTCTAATTTCGACGATATTGGAAGAGTTGCGTTTAAAAATCGTTTGGTAAAATTTTTTGTAAATTCTAATGCAAGCCAAATGTATTAACTAAAATAAAATTTTAGTTTTGGTATTTGGTTAAGTTAGTTTTCAGGTACAATTGTCTCCCCCCCCCCCCCCTTCTCCCTCCGTCACTTCATTGCAGGTTTTTGCCACCAAGCTAAACACATAAACACTTAGTCCGAGAGGCGACTGCAATTTTTGGACCTCATCGAATATCATTCTGAATTTTTTATAGAAATTGGAGAAAAGTGAGTAGATCACGAATCCACTGGTCTGTCGTGGCAGAAATGGCCGAAATTGATCAAAAATCGACTTGGAATGAGTTGAACTTAAATCCGATTGCCAAATATGTCATAACTTGCCAAAAAGAGAACAAACTTTTTCGTCTGGCAACCCTGCATTTTGATTTTCAATGAGAAAAAGCGCAAACGATTTCTGATCTCTGGCTTTTAAAATTTGTATCTTTTAAAAGTAAGCCAAATTGGCGACATCAGTTACGTCATCCATGACGTAATGTTTATGGCCAACTTGGCTCCCTTTTAATAGATTCAAGTAGACCGTCGCCAGACCGTCGTCGTATCTGAATCATCTCCAACCTTCTTAATTGATAAATAAAGAGTGAGGGTTACCAAATAAATAAAAAATACTCATTATTTGGCAAGTTATGGCTCATTTGGAAATTGGATTTAGTTCAACTTATTAAAAGCCGATTTTTGACCAGTTTCGGACATTTTTACCACGGCAGACCAGTGGATTCTTAATCTACTAACTTTTCTTTAATTTCTATAAAAAAATCAGAATGATATTTGATGGGGTCCAAAAATTGCAGTCGCCTCTCAGTCTAACTCGTAAAAAGTCGCACTTTCAACAATTCAAACGATTTATTCAGCATTTTAAAATTTTTAATAATAATTTTTACGTTTAAAAATCGTTTGGTGAAACTTTTTGTGAATTCTAACGCAAACCAAAAGTATTAACGAAAATAAAATTTTATTTTTGGTATTTGATTGAGTAACTTTAAGTTTTCGGGTACAATTGCCCCCCTCCCCCTCTCCCCCACCACTTCATTGCAGGTTTTTGCCACCAAGCTAAACACATAAACACTCGTAAAAAGTCGCATGTTAAACAATTCAAACGATTTATTCAACATTTTTACTTTGCAATTCCAGATTTTTTGATATCCTAGTCACGAATATAACAAAAGCTTCCTTTCCTTTTCATGTAATGAACAAAATAATGATCGATTATTTTTCAGGAAGTATGACTTTCTTAGAAGAAATAAAATAGCTTATTTAAATTCAGCGGTATACTACATTCGTGATATCTCCGTTTACTAAGAGATAAATTAGATATGGTTACTGAGAGTTTGACCTATGATCTTTTGCTTTAATTTTTACATTGATTTTTTTTTTTCCTTCTGATTTCATCCTTTTAAGATTTTACGGTTCAGTTTTATGTTCTTGCATTTGTTGCTAAAATAAATTACCAGTTCTTGGTAAACTGTGTTTACTGATAAATTTTAAATAGTTTCTAAAAAATTTATTTTACTTATAAGAAATGTAGTGTTATAGCAATAAATAAAATCAATGTTTTATAACATTAAATTGATCATTGTTATAATTTAAGTAATACTTTAGAATTTAAGAAAACATTAATTTTTAAGAAGACACTCCATTTAACTTATTAAAATGTTGCTCAATAGCTCTTAAGCATTTCAAATGATATAGAGAACTTTAATTTTAATTATAATTAATTTAATTACTTAACGTTTAATCCTTTTGTTAGAATAATCAAAATATATTTGACAAAACATTTAAGTTTTATTTTTGCCGTGCTACACAATTTTTTTTCAACTATTAAATTCAGGCAAAATCAAAGTTTATTTCATTATTATTATGTATGTTACAAATCAGACAAAATGTTATCTATTTAGATTTGAGAAAACTATACAGTATGCCTTTTACATTTAGAATTAAGTCATTTAAGAAGACAAGTTTCTTCTGGTGGTTTTTAAAATTTAAGAAAGATATATAAGTTACAAAAATAAATAACATCCGAAATTTAAAAATTTCGTTACATTACGAGATAATATGTGGGGATGAATTGGTTTTTATATCATCATCTTACCAATTAAAACCTATGAACAACCACAATATTCCAGATAAAAAAATAGAATTTTATTTCTTACGTTCGATTTAAATTTGTAGCTAATCCCAAACGGAATTTAGTTGGTTGGTTGTATTCAGATTATCTGGCGCCGTCAGCAACACGAGGGCTATAATGCGCCGAAACTTTCGTCATTAGACAAGCCAACATACATTTACAAACACCCATGCCTAACACGGGACTCGAACCCGCAACCTCGCGGTCTAGAAGCTAGCACGCTAACCACTATACCGTTTGGTCGGCTGCGGAATTTAGTATTTTCCTGTCAAGCTTTTTGAAGAGCTATTGGTTGTGACGTCATTATGCATAAAATCCATCGCTTGCTTATTCCGACTTATTTTCATCTCAGAAATAAGGAATCGTCTGCATACTAAAAATAGTCTACTATGAAATTATTTTATTCATTTTCAGTAGGAAATTGAACAAATAGTCATGTTGTTCAAAACATATTCTAAAAAAGCAATTTAAATTTACAAAAAATGGTTGCCTAGAAATAAATGTAAATATTACTTCGAAATGAAAGCTGAAAAAAAATCGCATTTTATTTAAGAATAGGGGACTTTTATGGTTGTAAGCCCAAAATCAATTATTGATACAGTGGCTCACAAAGTGCTCGTATAGTTTAAGAATTTGTAGTAAAAGTTTTGTATCCTGCGATATAATTCTAATATTAATTCTAATATTTTTTTAATAGAATTTCTGTTTAATTTTTTCTTTTAAAAGTATTGAATCGTTTTATTTTATACCAATGTAAAATTATAGAAACAAAAGGCAAAATAAACATGAAAGTGTTCGTTTAACATAAGATTTCATGGCAATTTCTTTAATAAAATTATCATTTGGCATTTTTTAACTGTCCATATGCTAACATACTGTACTGAAATTAAAGTTTTCAAGCAAAAAAAATTTTTTTTTTTTTTCATTTTTCCAAGTTTTGGAGCATCCTGACTTAAAAAAATGTATAGAAAATGTGTGCTTGTATATTAGGGTGGTCCAAAAAGGTCGATTTTAGTTATTTAAAGATTTTTAATGATGCTACCCGCTTAATTTGTTCTTGTTATATAAAAAAAATATTACACACTTTGCCCCCATGATTTTAATATTTAGACATATCTCAACACCTCAAAAGTTTTGTATTTGGATTTTTTTATACGGCAGAAATTAACAAAATTTTGTAAAATATTAAATTTTATTTTGTAGAAATTTCTGGAATTTTGTGAAATAGAAATAATTATATAACAATATAATAATAATAATAATAATAATAATAATAATAATAATAATAATAATAATAATAATAATAATAATAATAATAATAATAATAATAATAATAATAATAATAATAATAATAATAATAATAATAATAATAATAATAATATATAACAGTGACATTTAAATAGCAATGAATGTGCTAAAGTCTGTTTTTTGCAGTCTGGATGAGTTAGCCAACGTTCTTCTAGCACGTGTAGCAAGAATCGTAGTTAGTTCTCATTGTGTGTTAATTTTCCCATTAAGGTATACATATACATTAGGAATTTCAAAATTTGACTCAAGTCTGCATTTTTTTTTTTTTTTTAAATATTCCCGAATTCATTACCTTTAAAATAATACCATTTTCTTTTTGAGACTTAATTTCCTTTTTAAATTACAGTGGGTTTTGTGAAACTGTTTTGTACCACGTTCATTAGTGTAGTAAACAACTTTAAAAGCGTTTTCTGAAAAAGAACATTTTGGTGTTATATGACTTTACGCCAACGGTTATAACTTCATAATAAATTGTCCGATTTGTAAAATTCTAATTCTGTTCTGAAGACACAAGTTGTGAATGTGTTTTCTATGGAGAATTCAACATATATTGTTATAAGCACATTTTTTATGAATATTTTAATCTTAATTTTTTGTAAAAAACTAATTATTTTTTAAACTTTTTATTTAAAAATTTATAATTAAATAAATATTGCAGCTAAATTCAAAATTCTCCAAAGAAACATGCGCCAATATATTATATTTTATTTTCAGTAAAAATCATACCTCTAAGTTAATTACAAGTTTATTTATGTATGTTCTAATAATTTCCTAATTAGTCACTTTAATTGCAGTTAGTTGATTAAAAAATGGACGGAAAAAAAAGTTTATATATATATAAAAGCATTAATTTTAATTCTGGTATACTGCCGAAAAGTTTGAAATTACTACTTAAAAATTAAAGAAAATCATCTCAATTGTATATCTATATATTTAATAGGCAATACGTTTTTTGGGGTTAGTCCGTCCGCCTAAACTGCTCAACCAATTTCAATGATCAAGGTGTCATTTTAAAGGAAATAAGCTGTAGATTTGACAAAACGTGCCAAAATAATTTATTAACACTTTATTAATTAAATTTCAATATTTTTCATCATTAAGCTACTACAAAGCCTCAATGATTTTGAATATATGATTGGCTACATCCTTACGTATGTAAACAACAAACCGGCTGCTCGGGGGTTCAACCAACCAACCGTTGCTAATTTTAAAGCTATCCTTACGTATGTAAACAACAAACCCGTTGCTAATTTTAAAGCTCTTTTTAAACTCTTCATTTCAAAGTAGATTTTTTTCTGTTTTTCTGAAGCATTTTTGCATTAGAGTAATTATTATTTTGAAGTATTTCTATCCAGAAAATGCCTCGCGTTGGACGTCGTTCTCTAACGGGGCGACTTATCAGAATAAATAAAAGATATTTTGACTTCAATGTAAGGGCATAACTAATGAAGTTTTAAATCAGAATGTTGGCGGATAGTATATTTAACTTTCTAATATGAAACTTGCAATTTGGGTGTTTTCTCTATTAGGCCTTACATTAAAGTTATAAAAATTTGGTTACATTTTTTATGGCTGGCAAATCTATTCGAGCGCAGCAAGATGTTTTAACCACAAATTCGAGTGGCAAAGCCGCTCAATCCGAGCGCAGCGAGGTGTTTGGGGGTTGGCGAGCGTTAGCGACTAGGGGGCGAAGCCCCCTAGTGTATACCTTAAACTCTTTAATGAATGCTACACCTCTTTCAGCTTTCAGTCTGACTATTGACTTCAATGGTTTGTACAACTTTTAATGCTTTACTATACTGAGCCTCCCACATATCTGGATCTACTTGAAGAAATGTATCTTATAAGCTAGTTCTTTCAAACAACAAAGTTGGTTGTTTTGTTACAAAGTTCCTCAAATTTCATGTCCGTAAATGTTTTGAGCTTAATGTCAGGACGCTCCTCAGGATTGTTTCTTCCTAAGGTATACATATACGTTAGGAATCGCGAAATTTGACTCAAATCTGCATTTTTAAAAAAAAATTTTGGTTTTAAAGTATTCCCGAATTCATTATCATTAAAATGATACCATTTTATTTCTGAGACTCAAATTACTTTTTGAATTACAGTGGGTTTTGTGAACCTGTTTTGTATCACGTTCATTATTGCAGTAAACTTTAAAAGCGTTTTCTGAAGAATGACATTTTGGTGTTAAAGACTTTACGCCAACGGTCGTAACTTTATAATAAATGGTCCGATTTACAAAATTCTAATTTGGTATTGTAGACATTAGTTGGGAATATGTTTTGTATGGAGAATATAATATATATTGCTTTAAACACATTTTTTAATGTATATTTTAATATTAATTTTTTGTTAAAAACTACGTATTTTTTAAAACTTTTTATTTAAAAACTTATAATTAAATAAATATTGCAGCCAAATTCAAAATTCTCCATAGGAACATGCGTCAATATAATATCTCTTATTTGAAATAAAAATAATACCTCTAAGTTAATTACAAGTTTATTTATGTCTGTTCTAATACCGTCCTAATTAGTCACTTTAATTGCAATTAGCTGATTAAAAAATTGACGGAAAAAAAAAGTTTATTTATAAAAATGCATTATTTTTAATTCTGATATACTGCCAAAAAATTTGAAATTATAACCTAAAAATTAAAGAAAATCATCTCAATTGTATATGTATACCTTAACTTTTTTGATAGACTTTATCGTATTTTTTTCAGTTAGTGCGGCTGTTTGCTGTTTCCGAAAGGAGGTTGAGATGGGATGTGCGTGATTTAAATATATATATATATATATATAATTTTCAAAAAAATTCAAAAAAAATTTCAAAGAAATATTTGTTTATACAAAACTTGCATTTAATATCCTGTTAATTGTAACTACAACTACAATCTCATTTGTGTTAAGTTTTCACCTTCGAAAACAACCTTCCTATGGGACAACGGCTTGAACTTTATCTGCATTGAGCTACCTCTTAATATCACTGAAATGTTTTAAAATTTGGTTTGATTTATTTTTTACAACATTGGAACAAAATAAGAGAAAAAGAATTTCGATATTCAATAGTTTGGACCACCCTACTGTGTATACGTGGTCAGCATAACTCCCAAACGAATTGACCTGCAATGTTCAAATTTGGTGTACCGAGTTAATTTTAGTTATTTCATTTTGTTGACTTTTAAAAATCATTTATCTTTAATAATTGCGTTCTTAGTTCATAATATTCTACTTATTATATTTAAAATGAAAAAAAAAAACAAAAAAAAAACACTAATTCGAAAATTGATTATATTATACTATAATATTCTTAAATCCACGATGCATTGTTATTTTATTAAGTTTATCCCACTCAGCGTGTAATAAAACGTTTTAAAGAAGATACTGTAATCCGAAATAAGCTAAGAAATGTTCTCCCTACAGTTGTATCTGTACGTGAGAAGAAATTTACCATAAGGAAATTTGATGAAAATCCACAATTGAGTGCTATAAAAATTATTTCAGAAAATATATAAAAACAAATATTCGACTTCAATTTTATCTAAAACTGTTGGAAGAGTGCTCAGATCAGCAGCACTAACTGGGTGTTCTATTGGATGAACAATATTCATAAATGTTAATAATTGAAAACTTCGCTTTTCCTTTGCAAAGTCAATGGTGAATAAGTTAGTAAAAGGAATAGTATCTTACTTATAGGCTGAGAGGCGACTGCAATTTTTGGACATCATCGAACATCATTCTGATTTTTTTATAGAAATTAGAGAAAAGTGATTAGATTACGAATCCACTGGTCTGCCATGGAAAAAATGGCCGAAACTGGTCAAAAATCGACTTTTAATAAGTTGAAATAAACCCAATTGCCAAATGAGCCATAACTTGCCAAATAATGAGCCTGTTTTTTTATTTGGTAACCCTCACTCTTTAATTATCAATTAAGAAGGTTGCAGACGATTCAGATATCTGGCGACGGTCTACTTGCATCTATTAAAAGGGAGCCAAGTTGGCAATAAACATTACGTCACGGATGACGTAACTGATGTCGCCAATTTGGCTTCCCTTTAAAAGATACACATTTTCCAAGCCAGAGATCAAAAATCGTTTGCGCTTTTTCTCATTGAAAATCAAAATTCTGGGTTGCCAGACGAAAAAGTTTGTTCTCTTTTTGGCAAGTTATGACATATTTGTCAATCGGATTTTAGTTCAACTCATTCTAAGTCGATTTTTGATCAGTTTCGGCCATTTTTGGCACGGCAGACCAGTGGATTCCTAATCTACTCACTTTTCTCCAATCTCTATAAAAAATTCAGAATGATGTTAGATGAGGTCCAAAAATTGCAGTCGCCTCTCGGACTATTATAGATGATAGCAAATTTAATTTTTTTTTTTTTTCTATTTGTGCCTAATTGTATGGAAAAGGAAAAATGATATAGGGATCTGTCTACTTTGGATACATAAAAAAAAAAAAAACGCTATTTTTATTAATTTCTTTTAAGAACACTGTTATGTTTATTGAAAATAAAACCTGTAAGGCTTAAGTTGGTTGGTGGTTTTCAGATTATCTGGCGCCGTCAGCAACACGAGGGCTAAAATGCGCCGAAACATTTGTCATTAGACAAGCCAACAAACATTTACAAACACCCATGCCTAACACGGGACTTGAACCCCGCAACCTCGCGGTCTAGAAGCTAGCACGCTAACCAGTATACCGTTTGGTCGGCTATGTAAGGCTTAAGAAAAACATTCATAAATTACAAAAAAAATAATAATAATAATAATAATAATAATTACTTTTTTAGTGTGAAAATGTCAGGTAAACGCGATTCTTCCAATAGTAGGTAGGTGTGAGCAGTTGCGAAAATCTCAGAAACTACTGAACTGATCCTTATGAAATTTTAACCACATATTCTGTACACTTATCGCTATATCCCGTACCTGAATTATTGCAAAATTTAAATTTTTAACATTTTTTTGGCAAAGAACATGAATAAAAACCACTTTTTTTATTTTTTTATTTTTTTACCTACCGTTATTTTGTTACCTACCGGGATCTACCGTTGGTTTCGTCAAAATCGAGCATGCGCATAAGGTAGCTGATAATGAAAAATTCATGTTTTTCAATCATTGCTAAAAAACAGCTCTAACGATTTTGATCAAAACCGCTGTGGTAATGCCTCTTAATGTAATGTCTTTATACGCATTGCCAAACATATGTAGTTGCAACTTAGTTAAGGGGACTTGGTTCAAATCAAATTTTTTCTTTTATTTAAGCCTTTAAAATTATAATTTTTACATATTTGGAAGTATTACAAAGTAAAAGCTAAATTTTATTTTAAAAAAAGCTCACATAGTGTTCTAAATTTTCAAAAATTTAAAATGGGTATAAAAATTCATCAAATTTCAAATTCTATTTTCTTTTTCATTTTCAATATTTTTTCCTGTTTTTTTTTTTTTTAAAAACGTTTCTAGTAATATACTTTAACTTCTTAGGCATAGGATTTTGAATTAGTAAAATGGATTTCGAGAAAACGATAATTACTGTACCTATATAGGTAAAAAAAAGCGTAAAAAACGGATATTTTTCAACATTTAAATCTATAAAAAAAAATTAATTTTATTGAAAAATCCAAGCCTATTTTTTTCAAATAGGTATTAAGAATGCACACCAAAAAATTTCAAGTCATTTCATTTATATTATCTGAAGTTTTAGTATTTTGAGTAAGGTAGGCATTGCAAAAATCTCGAACTGTGAAAAATGGGTTCGAAACATCAAAGGAGCTATTGAAACAATAGTAAATTTTCCATAAAAAAAATATAGTTTTTTTGCATTAGATGAAATCGGATCAGCTCAAAAACTTGGCAGAATGTGGAGAAGTTTTCCAAGATTATAAACACGCAAAAAATGGAAAATTTATATTTTTATTACTTTTTGTGATAACAAGGGGTGCTAACTCCCCTTAAGGTGTTTTAAGCATCCCCATCTCCGAAATTTCCGTAAAAATGCTTCAATGGCGTAAAAAGTTGAAAAACGAATGCTTTTAAGGTATACATATACATTAGGAATCGCGAAATTTGACTCAAGTCTGCGTTGTTGTTTTCTGGTTTTAAAATATTCCCGAATTCATTACCATTAAAATGATACCATTTTCTTTCTGAGACTCAAATCACTTTTTAAATTACAATAGGTTTTGTCAACCTGTTTTGTATCACTTTCATTAGTGTGGTAAACTTTAAACACGTTTTCTGAAGAATGACATTTTGGTGTTAAATGACTTAACGCCAACAGTCATAACTTCATCAAAAATGGTCCAATTTACAAAATTCTAATTTTGTTTTGTAGACAATAGTTGTGAATGTGTTTTCTATAGAGAATCTAATATATATTGTTATGAACACATTTTTTATGCATATTTTAATCTTAATTTTTTATTAAATATTATGTATTTTTTCAAACATTTTATTTAAAAACTTATAATTAAATAAATATTAAAGCCAAATTCAAAAATCTGCATAGGAACATGCGTCCATATAATATCTCTTATTACCATTAAAAATAATGAGTCTAACTTAATTACAAGTTTATTTATGTATGTTCTAATAATGTCCTAATTAGTCACTTTAATTGCAATTAGCTGATTAAAAAATTGACGGAAAAAAAAAGTTTGTATATAAAATTGCATCATTATTTATTCTGATATACTGCCAAAAAGTTTGAAATTATAACATAAGAATTAAAGAAAATCATCTCAATTTTATATGTATACCTTAACACAGAGTTCTCTTTGCTTGATTATAGCTCATCAAGGATCGTTTTTTCTCATCTCCTCCGCTTTACTCATAAGAAAGGATAATATAAGAATTATCGAAAAGTATATCGTCAAAAACACTATTTTCGAGAAGTTTTTTTTTTTATTTTATATATATATTTTTTTTTTTTTTTTTAAGATTGTTATAAGAATTATATCATAAAGTATCACCAAACTGGCATTTTTCTAGCTGATGTTAAAAATATAAAAATTATAAATGACACAAATCCACATCAGTAATATAGTGAAATTGAAAGTTGTGCGATGTTCCACACCACTAGTTTTTTTTTTTTTTTTCATTTTCAAAGTCACAAAACAATTATATCTGTCATCAAAAGTGATAATTTATGTCCATTAAAATAAAAATATATTTTTTAAATGTAAAAATACAATGTTTTTTCTCAACTGAGACTACTTGGTCAAAAAAATTTCATTACAAAACTTTCAGATCGATAGTTCCAGTTGTTAATCTATGAAGCAAAAATATGGTACAGAAGTATATATTTTCAATATCGTTTTGCTAAAATCCTATTCATAAAATAATAAATCAAGCATTCTCCATTGATTTTTAAAAAGTGTTTGAAAAAAAAAAAACTTACTTGCATTTAAAATATATTGCTGAGTTTTTAAAAATATTTAGGTGCTTTTAAGAATTATTAGTTCTTTGTGTACTTTAATGTCCAAGAAATTTCGTTAAATTCATGTAATTTCAATGTTTTGGTAACCATTATTGAATAAACAAAAATCGCAATTATACCTCAGGTGTATTATTTGAGAGTTAATGAAAATAGTTAAACTGTCGCTAAGCATTATCACTATTGTGATTAAACTAGCTCAAAAAAAAAATAATCAAAGTACCCATTTTGCAATTAGCTCGCTTTTATCCCAAGACACTTAAAGAAAGTTTAGAAGGTTTTTTTTATATAATTAATTGTAAGCATAACAGCAAAAAATAATTTAAACTTTTAATTATCTCTAGAGCGAAATAAGGACTGATGTACTCAAAATCTCAATTGATAAATTGCTAAAATTTAAGTGTGAATAATATTAAAATTAACTATTTTGACTTAACTAATGCAAAAAAAAAAAAAAAAAAAAAAAAATCGAAATATCCATTTTGCAAATAGTTTGTTTATATCTCAAGACACAAAACAAAGTTTAGAATTTTTTTAGAATTAATTGTAAGCGTAACAGCAAAATATAATTTAAAGTTCCAATTAGTGAACTAATAGCTGATCTGCTCAAAATCTTGATTGTTAATTGCTAAAATTTTAAGTATGAATAATATTAATGCTTAATAAGGGCTTATACATGGTAGTTTCTACACTTGTTAAGATAATGATGCAGGTACATCAGTTGTACTTGAAATTTGTAGTGTAAGTTACGTAATACTTAATTACAACTTAAGAGGAGTTAAAACCTTTTGACGACAACAAAAAGAGCTTTTCTTACGTAATTTTCGATATGCTTTAAAATAAAAAGTATTCGGTATTTTTAATTGATATTTTTATGCAGCATAATGTTTATTTCCTTCTTGAAAAACTTTAATTATTTTAAGCATAAGTATATTTTTTAAAAAGTTATCAAGTGAAACGTAATGAGGGAAAATTTAAAAAAAAAAAATATGAGCATAAGTTACCCACAATGTTAAAAAAAAGTTATTGTTCTATCCCTTTAAAAAAATGTATGGATATGCACGTGATAGTTTTACAATCTCTGAGGCAGGAAATAAGAATATAGATGACAAGTTTTTTATAAAACGCCATTTATTGTTAGAAAAAATATTTAAAATTTAAATTTTAAAGTTATTTTTTACATAAAAATATTTTTATATTGTATAAAAGAATAATTCTGCTTTAGAGAATAAACCCATAAATTAGCTTTAATTTCCAATATTAATATTGAGTTTATTCCAGAAACTTAATAAAATATCTTGTGGGTAATTTATGTTAAAAAAAAAAAATTCTAAATTTTTCATCGTTACGTTTCACTTGATAACTTCTTAAAAAATATATTTATGTCTAAAATAGTTATTGTTTTTTAAGAAGAAAATAAGCATTGTATCGTATAAAAAATTACAATTAAAAATATAAAGTGTATTTTATTTTAAAGCATATTGAACATTAAGCAAAAAAAGTTGTTTTTGTTGGCGTCAAAAGGTTTAAACTCCCCTTAACTCACTTTTAAAAGTAGCGAATACTTTTCTTCAGAGAGATGCAACCGTCTGTAAATGAGATTAAAGAGCTGTCTTGAAAATTAATAAGCCGTGGGTTATCAAATAAAGAATAACGTTCATTATTTTGTATGTTATGACATATTTGACAATCGGATTTAGTCCATCTCAATCAAATTGGATTTTGATCAGTTTCGGTCATTTTTGCCCCAGTAACGATTTTATTTATACACAAAAAAAAATATCTTTATGCAGAAAAGAAATATCAAAAGAATACTTCTGTAAAAATACAGAATATTACAACTAAAACTAGGGGTGTAGAGCATCGCACAACTTTCAATTACACTATAGTACTGATGTGGATTTGTGTCATAGACTTATTATTATCGATAGACTGCGCGTTCCCACTTCAATCATACAACGAGAATGAAACCAAAATGAATCACATGAGTAGGGACTTTTTGGGGGCAGGGTTGCAGATTTGGCGGGTTTCTCCTCACTCAGGCGATAAAGGATAATAAGATTATTAGATAAAGGATTAATTTTACGACGTAGTTGTCTTGTATGTTAAATTGTTGGTTGCTAGACAGAATGTTTAGAGTAACCTCGTGTAACCAAATTAAAAACCACGTGACTGATAGACGAAGGAGAAGATAAAAAAAAAAAACCACTCATTCCAATGGAAAATGCCGAAATGCGTCTGACGGAAAGTACGTGAATACAAGAAAAATGGTGAAATATTGTTCTGCATTTGGTTGCAAAGAAAAATTCCAGAAAGGAGGCTCAATAACCTTTCACAAGTAAGTGCTATTTTTTAAATTTTCTATTTAGTTAAGGTTTTACAGTACACTCATAAATATGTTTTTGTTTATCGCCTGAGTGAGGAGAAACCCGCCAAATCTGCAACCCTGCTCCCAAAATGTCAGTACTCATGTGATTCATTTTGGTTTCATTCTCGTTGTATAATTAAAGTGGGAACGCGCAGTCTATTGATGAAAATAAGTTTATGATTTGTGTCATTTATCGTTTTTATATTCTCATCATTTGCTTAGAATAAATTGCCTGTTTGTCAATAATTCTTATACGGGTCTTTAAAAAAAAAAAAAAAAAAAAAATCCAAATTGATGTTTTTGGCGAAAATATTTTTCGAAAATTCCTATATTATCCTTAGTTATAAGTGAAACTGAGGAGATGAGAAAAAACGATCGGTTGATGAGCTATGTTCAAGCAAAGAGGACTCCGCATTGAAGGCATTCGTTTTTCAACTTTTTACGCCATTAAAGCATTTTTAAGGGAATTTCGGAGGAGGGGATGTTTAGAACACCTTAAGAGGCATTAGCACAGTGATTTTTATTAAAATCTTTTGAGCCGTTTTTTAGCAATCATTGAAAAACATGATTTTTTCAATGGCAGCTACCTTATACGCATGCGCGATTTTGGCAAAAACCTTAATGGTAGGTCCTTGGACCATGACCAACCCGCTCACTAAAATTGAACATCGTAGGTCAATTTGTTCGAGAGTTATGCTGACCACGTACACACAGACATACATTTTTTCTAGATCTCTTTTTTGAGATCAGGATGTTCCAAAACGTGGAGAAAAGAATTAGAGATTTTTTTTTTTTTTTGACCGAATCCTATATTAAAAGTAAAAAATAAATACAAAAACGCAAGTTTACCACTGTATACAAAAAATTCGAATGCTAGTGTATCATATTGCCAAAAAAATTTTTTAACTAAGTAAGTGTCATAAAATTAATTTTTATTTTGAATGGATACGTCTGAAAACAGAAGACTTTTACACTGTTTTTTTTTCTAAAGAATATATTTTTCTTTCTAAAAGCTATGCTTTTTTTCTTTTAAACCGTGTTATTCATGTTTGCAGTCCATAAATTTGAAACAAATTATGCCACTTATTTTTAGACAGTTTGGATTATCAGTCATCTATCCTCGCCTATATCTATTTACACTACACAGGCGTGGTGATGTATTCCTGGATTATAAACATTTCAACTTTAATAAGTGTTATTTATTTTGTTTATGATGCTTATTGTTAGTTACAAAAATAAATTCAGCTGTTTAATGTATACGTATAGGTTTCAACATTTTCTTTTTAATTTTCAATTTAAAAATTAGACCTTTGCACCTTGAAAAGTACATTACTTGTTAAACTTAAAGCGTATGCAGCTTTCAATGGGCGACGAACGGGGTTTGAACCGAGGACCATGATGTCTCGGAATAGATACTTTACCTCTGTGCAAAAGAGTACTCCAGTGCACAGAAGTTTGATCTGTTATTTGATGTCGCCACATATAGCCCCCTCCCAGTGACGAAGGAGCGATGCTGTTGATCAATGTCTGATCGGAGTTGGAGGTTTTTGAGATGCTTGTTGCATCGTTGTGTGAGTGTTGGCTGGTTGCGATGAAATGTCTTCTTTTCAGAAGCACCGATAGATGGCAGCATGAATCATTTTTAGTCCAATCACCAATAAAGCGTATGCAGCTTTCAATGGGCGACGAACGGGGTTTTAAACTGAGGACCATGATGTCTCGGAATAGATACTTTACCTCTGTGCAAAAGAGTACTCCAGTGCACAGAAGTTTGATCTGTTATTTGATGTCGCCACATATAGCCCCCTCCCAGTGACGAAGGAGCGATGCTGTTGATCAATGTCTGATCGGAGTTGGAGGTTTTTGAGATGCTTGTTGCATCGTTGTGTGAGTGTTGGCTGGTTGCGATGAAATGTCTTCTTTTCAGAAGCACCGATAGATGGCAGCATGAATCATTTTTAGTCCAATCACCAATAAAGCGTATGCAGCTTTCAATGGGCGACGAACGGGGTTTTAAACTGAGGACCATGATGTCTCGGAATAGATACTTTACCTCTGTGCAAAAGAGTACTCCAGTGCACAGAAGTTTGATCTGTTATTTGATGTCGCCACATATAGCCCCCTCCCAGTGACGAAGGAGCGATGCTGTTGATCAATGTCTGATCGGAGTTGGAGGTTTTTGAGATGCTTGTTGCATCGTTGTGTGAGTGTTGGCTGGTTGCGATGAAATGTCTTCTTTTCAGAAGCACCGATAGATGGCAGCATGAATCATTTTTAGTCCAATCACCAATAAAGCGTATGCAGCTTTCAATGGGCGACGAACGGGGTTTTAAACTGAGGACCATGATGTCTCGGAATAGATACTTTACCTCTGTGCAAAAGAGTACTCCAGTGCACAGAAGTTTGATCTGTTATTTGATGTCGCCACATATAGCCCCCTCCCAGTGACGAAGGAGCGATGCTGTTGATCAATGTCTGATCGGAGTTGGAGGTTTTTGAGATGCTTGTTGCATCGTTGTGTGAGTGTTGGCTGGTTGCGATGAAATGTCTTCTTTTCAGAAGCACCGATAGATGGCAGCATGAATCATTTTTAGTCCAATCACCAATAAAGCGTATGCAGCTTTCAATGGGCGACGAACGGGGTTTTAAACTGAGGACCATGATGTCTCGGAATAGATACTTTACCTCTGTGCAAAAGAGTACTCCAGTGCACAGAAGTTTGATCTGTTATTTGATGTCGCCACATATAGCCCCCTCCCAGTGACGAAGGAGCGATGCTGTTGATCAATGTCTGATCGGAGTTGGAGGTTTTTGAGATGCTTGTTGCATCGTTGTGTGAGTGTTGGCTGGTTGCGATGAAATGTCTTCTTTTCAGAAGCACCGATAGATGGCAGCATGAATCATTTTTAGTCCAATCACCAATAAAGCGTATGCAGCTTTCAATGGGCGACGAACGGGGTTTTAAACTGAGGACCATGATGTCTCGGAATAGATACTTTACCTCTGTGCAAAAGAGTACTCCAGTGCACAGAAGTTTGATCTGTTATTTGATGTCGCCACATATAGCCCCCTCCCAGTGACGAAGGAGCGATGCTGTTGATCAATGTCTGATCGGAGTTGGAGGTTTTTGAGATGCTTGTTGCATCGTTGTGTGAGTGTTGGCTGGTTGCGATGAAATGTCTTCTTTTCAGAAGCACCGATAGATGGCAGCATGAATCATTTTTAGTCCAATCACCAATAAAGCGTATGCAGCTTTCAATGGGCGACGAACGGGGTTTTAAACTGAGGACCATGATGTCTCGGAATAGATACTTTACCTCTGTGCAAAAGAGTACTCCAGTGCACAGAAGTTTGATCTGTTATTTGATGTCGCCACATATAGCCCCCTCCCAGTGACGAAGGAGCGATGCTGTTGATCAATGTCTGATCGGAGTTGGAGGTTTTTGAGATGCTTGTTGCATCGTTGTGTGAGTGTTGGCTGGTTGCGATGAAATGTCTCCTTTTCAGAAGCACCGATAGATGGCAGCATGAATCATTTTTAGTCCAACCACCAATAAAGCGTATGCAGCTTTCAATGGGCGACGAACGGGGTTTGAACCGAGGACCATGATGTCTCGGAATAGATACTTTACCTCTGTGCATAAGAGTACTCCAGTGCACAGAAGTTTGATCTGTTATTTGATGTCGCCACAAACTGTTTCCAATACTTTTTTTTTAATTTCTTCAATTTTAATAATTAATTAACATTTAATCAACTTTTTAGGCTAATTTCGATCGGTAATGACTAAAATTCTAATTATCCCACAGATACAATTTTGGTGTTCAATAATGCGGAATACCCTATTCTATGTTTTGACCCTATTAACAGAATTTTACAGTGTGTATATATTGTGATATCTTGCTTTAATTGAATCTATTAGAAAAGTCCAAGTTTTTTTTTAAACATAATCTTATCTTTAAAACTCAATTAAAAAAAATATTTATTTACAAATCACTTAGTATTTAGGGTCAAAACATTCAACAATGTATGCAGATTATATAGCAAAAAACAAATTTCAAAAAATATTATTTAAACTGAAGTTATTACTGTTTGAATGAAATGCAAAATAGAAAAAACTACAATCTGAGAATAACTTTTAAAAAAGTATTTTTTGTATAAAAAACTGTTATTATTGTACTTATTATTATATATTTCCTTTTTAGTATGCTCCTCCATCATAGGGTTTCCTTCTTTTGTGTTGTTTTTATTTTGTTTTTGTTTTTTACGGCCTTACAAATATTCCCAGATTTTTTCGAGTTTTAACATTTATTATAATAAGTTTCCAAATTGAATTGAGGACCTGAGAAGCACAAGGGTCTAGTTGACTTTTATTTACTTTTGTGAAAATACACTTTAAAATTTCTTATTTATATTAAAGTCTGTGAAAACTAGTGATATCTTTATTCCATAGGTTTGTATTTGAACAACAAATAATTTGCATACAAATTTAATATAAATAAGAAATTTTAATGTGTATTTTCGCAAAAGTTAAGAAAATAAAATTGAACACCTTTTAGTCCGAGAGGCGACTGCAATTTTTGGACCTCATCGAACATCATTCTGAATTTTTTATAGAAATTGGAGAAAAGTGAGTAGATTACGAATCCACTGGTCTGCCGAGGCTAAAATGGTCGAAACTGATCAAATATCGACTTGGAATGAGTTGAACTAAAATCCGATTGCCAAATATGTCATAACTTGTCAAAAAGAGAACAAACTTTTTCGTCTGGCAACCCTGCATTTTGATTTTCAATGAGAAAAAGCGCAAACGATTTTTGATCTCTGGCTTGGAAAGTGTGTATCTTTTAAAAGTAAGCCAAATTGGTGACATCAGTTACGTCATCCATGACGTAATTTTTATTGCCAACTTGGCTCTTTTTTAATAGATGCAAGTAGACCATCGCCAGATATCTGAATCGTCTGCAACCTTCTTAATTGATAATTAAAGAGTGAGGGTTACCAAATAAAAAACAAATGCTCATTATTTGACAAGTTATGGCGCATTTGGCAATTGGATTTAGTTCAACTTATTAACAGTCGATTTTTGACCAGTTTCGGCCATTTTTGCCACGGCAGACCAGTGGATTCGTAATCTACTCACTTTTCTCTAATTTCTATAAAAAATTCAGAATGATGTTCGATGGGGTCCAAAAATTGCAGTCGCCTCTCAGTCTATAAATCTCTCTACAATATTGCATCTTGATATTTATTCTCAATACAAAGATTCGTATGTGAATAGAACGTAGTTCTCGCTTACGTCAATTTGCATTTTGAAGGACGATATAATTATTCACAAGATTATTCATGCTAAAAAACATCCATCAACTTCTATTCACATTAATCAGTAATAAATATGAAATTTAATTGTTACGACCAAGAGGCGCCGTTTCATTTCTTAGGGGTGATTTTACATATAGTAAACTAAAAGGAATATTTGGGAAGAATTTCCTTATTCAATCAGTACTTGGCAAGCTATTTTTATAGAAATAATCTCATTTAAACTCAATGGGTACAACTAGTAGTCCGAGAGGCGACTGCAATTTTTGGACCCCGTCGAACATCATTCTGAATTTTTTATACACATTGGAGAAAAGTGAGTAGATTAGGAATCCACTGGTCTGCCGTGGCAAAAATGGCCGAAACTGATCAAAAATCAACTTGGAATGAGTTGAACTAAAATCCGATTGCAAATAATATGTCATAACTTGCCAAAAATAGAACAAACTTATTCGTCTGGCAACCCACTGCATTTTGATTTTCAATGAGAAAAAGAGCAAACGATTTCTGATCTTTGGCTCGGAAAACTTATAGCTTTTAAAAGTAAGCCAAATTGGCGACATCAGTTTAGTTCAACTCATTCCAAGTCGATTTTTGATCAGTTTCGCCCATTTTTGCCACGGCAGACCAGTGGATTCGTAATCTACTCACTTTTCTCTAATTTATATAAAAAAAATTCAGAATGATGTTCGATGGGGTCCAAAAATTTCAGTCGCCTCTCAGTCTTTAGTTCAAACATATTAAATGAGATGTTTTTGAAAACACTCTAATCTGCCAAGTACTGTAGTCATTCGACTACAGTGCTGGAAAAACGTTAAGGTCTACTGAAACACTTAATTTTTCAAACAAAAGCATTTTTAAATTTTATGCAAATTTAAACTGGATAAAAAAAAATAACGATTATATTTATTTTGTTCAAAAACATTACCAAAATTTAAATTATTTTTCATTTAAATACTATTTTTTTCTCTTGTACATACTGAAAGCTGGAAAAAATATTAAGATCACTCACAAAATTATGCATAAAAGTGATAACAATCCAAAAAATTTCAATTATTTTTATTTAATTTAATCATTCTTGTTGTCATAGAATACGAAAGTCTTTTCAAAGTGCCTTTTGAGAGGCTTTTCCAGCTGTTTTCAATAGCCATTTTCAGTTCATATTTGGTGCAGTAAGTTTTAACATTTCCATAAATATTACACTCCGTAACACAATATACATTTTATGTTGGGTTCAGGTCAAATTTCCTTGATGGCCACTCAAGCATTTGGACATCATTAGTTTCGAGCCAGAATTTTTGTGGAGCTTGAATTGTGAATAGACGCATAGTCCTGCTAAAAGATGTACTCTCCAGATGTTATTAAAGGAGCTTCCGGCAATAAATTTTCTGCTAAAATGTCTGGATAGGCTTCAGAATTTGTCTTTGTTTTCAGATAAGAAATTGGTGTTGTTCCGTTACCAGAAAAACCCGCCCCATATCATCAAGGAGCCACCACCAAACTGACGTTTAGAAAAAAAAGAATCGTTCACTCTGAAGATCATAACAGTTGTATTTAAACACGTCTGGGCCATCGCGATTAAATTTATTTTTAAAGCGAAAGCAACGGGCCTCGATCGCGAGACCATTGGATCTCGTGACAGATACTTTACCGCTATGCAAAACAGTACTCCAGTGCACAGAAGTTTGATCTGTTATTTTATGTCGCCACTTAGCCTCCTCCCAGCGACGAAGGAGCGATACTGTTGTTCAGATCAACGTCTGATCGGAGTTGGATGTTTGGGATGCTTGTTGCATCCGCTTGTTACGGTGTTGCACTCGAGTTGCGTATCTGATCGCTTATTGCTATGATGTTTCTCCTTTCAGAAGCGCCGATAGATGGCAGCATGATTCGTTTTAGTCCGGGTCATCAATAAAGCGTAAGCAGCTTTCGTTGCGGGCGACGGACCTCGATCGCGAGACCATTGGATCTCGTGACAGATACTTTACCGCTATGCAAAACAGTACTCCAGTGCACAGAAGTTTGATCTGTTATTTGATGTCGCCGCATTTTCTTCAGAAAGAAAACATTTTGCCATTTATCTCCAAAAGCAACATGTTTTTTTGTTTTTGTTTTTCTTCAAACTCTAGGCGTGCAATTTCATGCCTCTTATCTAAAAGTGGTTGATGTTTCATTTTACTAAATTTTACCTATGGGTTTTTTCAACAATAACACATTTCCTACAGTTCGGCTTCTGCAAGAACGCTTCAAATCATTCACAATTTCAGGTCGAAGAATGCTTCTTTTGTGTTGTTCAGCTAACAATAGCGCTCTTTTGTAGAGAAGTCAATGCAGATGGATGTCCTGTACCTTTTCCCCTGATTGTAAATTTCACTACATTTTAGAAAGTCATTAATCACAGTCCTAGATCTGCTTAATCTTTTAGTTTTATATCCCAAAAACTTAAACTACATTTTTTAAGGATCTGCCATGTTGAATCATTGTTGATTCGATACCTCTCCCCATTTCCATAAATGCTTAAATTACTCTCTTGCATCAATCTATACTAAACTTCAACTTAACTAGACATCACTTAGACGGTAGATCGTCACAGTGCTCATAGGTATTTAATCCATTTTGGCGGAGTGAAGACATAATTCTAGCCAAACCTTATTAGCCTTTTGTTCTCTACAGGGTTGTGGTTTGGCGAACATTATGCTTTCACGCTGCCAAAATGGATTAAATACCTATGAGCACTGTCACGATCTACCGTCTAAGTGATGTCTAGTTAAGTTGAAGTTTAGTATTAATTGTGTACGTAAATTGTTTGAGCAGCTCTGCAGACGACTATAATACTACAACAAATAAAAAACAGGAGGAAACAAAAAAACTATAAATTTGAGCTTAACACTATTATTTTTTCCAGGTTTTCGCATGTTTAAAAAATCATTATAATTTTTATTTTAAATGTAACTCAATTTGTCGTAATATTTTTATATGTATATTTAAAGCTGTCATTTTCTACATTGTGTTAAGGGGACTGTTAAGGCAAAAATTTCGATTTTTATATTTTAGGGGGAAAAATAGCCTGAAACTCTAGCTTTCAGTAGATACCTTACTTTTGCTGATCCGAGAAGAATTAAGAATATTATTTGAGTTTTTGTAAGCGCGCATATCGGAAATCGCCTGTTTTTCATTTTCTTAAATTGCATTTTTCTCTTCATGTGTATTTTAAGATTTTTAGGGTATTCGATTTGTTCCTTGCGATTCAAAAGTGGATGTATTTTTTTTTTAAACTTGGAGATATTGTTTACTATACTATTTTGAACACAATTGTGCATGGACTTTCGAATCTGGTATTTTTTTATTGTTTTACGGCAATTTTCGTAATGCTTCTATTTAAAAAGTTGACATTTTTTGCCGTTGTACCAAAGTTTTACTTTTAAATAATTAACCAATGAGTCAAATTCAAAACCCATGCACAATTATGTCAATATATATTCGATTAGCTTGTACAAAAAAATTGAGACAGATTGCAAAAAATTTGAATCGCAAGGAGCGTTTTTAAAATTACGGAAAAAACGCTAAATTTTTCAATAAAAATTTAATTTCTTGAAAAAAAATCAATATAAATTTTTGAAATTTTGGGTTGTGTTTTATCTAATTGTTATTGAACTGCACAAAAAATTTCATGAATTTTGAGCAAAAATTAAAGAATTTTTATTTTTGACTTAACAGTCCCCTTAAATTTCCATAAAGTTTCAATAAGTAGTCGGGGTAATAATGAAATTTTTTTCTAGGCCTTAACGTTTTTTCCAGCACTGTATGGAGGCTCCATCCAATAATTCCTATTAAAAACCCCGAAGAAATGAAACGCTACTGCTTGGCGGCAACCATTACATTTCATATATTTTTCTGGCTGACCATTTTACTTGGCGTTATTTTCACAACGTCTTGTTGTTTTTTAGGAGGTAGTAATTCATCCTTGATAATATTATAATTTTGCCATGAAATGGCTTTTTAATATTTGTAAATCCAAATTACACTTTGTGATAAATATTTAATTATTTGGCTTTAAAATCTGGCTGTTGTATGTTTCAAACTATCTCAGTTAGATCTTGATAAGTCATTTTATTTATTAACATTTTAAATGTAGCAAAAGTTATATACTTAACAACTTATTTTTGAAATTTTTTAAAGACTACTTATACTCTGGTGATGTGTTATTTTTACATATTTCTTTTACATTTTCTCAGAAATCAATTCCACAAAAGTATATATTTAAAATATTTATACAGGCGCTTGATATTCTACTAAAGTGCTGCTCCAATTATATTTCATTCCAAAAATAAATTGTTTTTAAGCTCACATTTCCTTTTTTTCTGATAAAATAAGTCTTAATATTACTCTAAATTGTACTAATTAAGCAATACACAAAAACAAAACAAAAAATTTTCGTTCATAGTTGGAAGTTTAAATTCCTTTGACTTTAAATAAAATGCTCTTATTTTATTTCAATAAAATCACTGACTAAATCAAGTTCTGTCTAAAATCCTCATTTTTAAATTCGTTATATTAACATCTACTTTGTGTGTTAGTGTGGCAGGTAAGTCTTTAGATGTCTAATTAACCTACTTGCTGTCATTTGGCTGAAATTTGGCACTTAGGATTCGTTGTTGATGAAAATGCATTCGGTCAAGTTTTAGTGACTGTCACTAAGAGAACGCTTTAACATGCGTTTCAGTTATATACGTCAGATCCAATTACCAAGTCATATTCTATCATGTATAATTTGGTAATATATAATAATGGAAAATTTCCCCTGTTGAGGTTGCGAAGTGAAATCTTCGGAGAGCTAATTAACTTATCGACTGAGAGGCGACTGCAATTTTTGGACCCCATCGAACATTATTCTGAATTTTTTTATAGAAATTGGAGAAAAGTGAGCTGATTACGAATCCACTGGTCTGCCGTGGCAAAAATAGCCGGAACTGATCAAAAATCGACTTGGAACTGATGACGTAACTGATGTCGCTAATTTGGCTTAATTTTAAAAGATACAAGTTTTCCGAGCCAGAGATCAGAAATCGTTAGCTCTTTTTCTCATAGAAAATTAAAATGCAGTGGATTGCCAGACGAAAAAGTTTGTTCTCTTTTTGGCAAGTTATGACATATATGGCAATCGGATTTTAGTTCAACTCATTCCAAGTCGATTTTTGATCAGTTTTGGCCATTTTTTCCCCGGCAGACCAGTGGGTTCGTAATCTACTCACTTTTTCCCAATTTCTATAAATAAATTCAGAATGATGTTCGATGGGGTCCAAAATTTGCAGTCGCCTCTCGGACTATTACTCAACGTCATCCAATGGATCTGATGGTGGCTGTGGGGTTGCGCTCTGACCTCACATGCCAAAGTTGCCGGTTTCGAATCCCGGAATGAAGCATGGATGTCTGTTGTGGTTCGGAATTCACGTTAAGCTGTAGGTTTCGGCTTGATTAGGCGTTATTGTGCACAAAAATAGATCGTTGAGAGTACAAGCCATACCAATTGAGTCATAATAGATAGGCTCGATATAAATGACAATACTTTCTTTCAAGTTTTGGAGGCAGTAAAATGTTGGTGAATGTCACTGAATGGGTATTTTCTTTGTAGTGTTTAAACTGTCTGAAAACTCAACCTGAGCTCAAAATCTCTTAAGGAGATATGGACACTTTTTCCCAAATTCTTTAGTTTTGCTTAGAATTAAATAAAATTTGGCACAAACATAAAATATATGATTTATAAGACTGCAATAAAATTTGAGCAGATAATAAAAAATAGATAGTAAATTATTGAGAAAAATGCATTAAAACAATACGAAATTGTCAATTTTTTCAAAATGCTCCTCGCGACACAATATTTTAACGAACAGGAAAGAAAAATTTGAAGTTGTTTATCTATATATAATAAATATTTTCGCGCATACTTTTGTCTTTAGGTGCTATAGTTCAACAGAAATAAAATTACAAACTTGGTGCTGGTGATTTTTCATTAAAAAATTCACATATTTCAGCTTTTCAACAAGAAAAAAAAAAGAAAGAAAAAAAGAGAAAAAATAGAAAATATTATGTGACATGAAAAAGCACGAATGTATCTCTTTATAGTACATTAAAAACGTTTTCAGCAAAAAATTTGGTGGATTGGTGAATAAATGAATAGCAAGGAGCTATTCGAACAAACGTAAAATATAAAAAAGCGAAGCTGAGAAAAATGCATTTTTAACTTTTTCCAACAAAGGTGCAATACTTTAAAATAAATATTTTATCAGTTTAAGTCAACGGATTTCAAAAATTCAAAATCTAAATTAAAGCTGGTGATGTCAGCAATTTTTATAGGAAGAAAAAAAAAAAATTTTTAGTAATTTTTTTGTAGTTTTAATGTCCCATGTCCCCTTAGGGAAAGTTGGTGCCCCTTGTTTTGACAAAAAATAATAAAAATATCATTTTTCCATTTCTTGCTTGTTTATACTCTTTGAAATCTTTTTCTTATTCTTCCAAGTTTTTGAGCTGATCTAAAAGCTGAAATTGCAGAAAAACTATAATTTTATGAAGAACCCATTTTTCTCAGTTCGAGGTTTTTGAAATTCCCACCTTATCAAAATGCTAAAACTACGGATAATATGAATGAAATGACTTACAAAATTTTTTGTGTATCATTCTTAATATCTGTTTGACAAAAATATGCATGGAGTTTTGAATAATATGAAAACACTATTTATTTATTTTTTACAAATTTAAATGTTGAAAAATACCCGTATTTAACGCTTTTTTACCTATAGGTACAGAAATTATCGTTTTTCTCGAGAACCATTTTACTTAATCTAAATCCGATGTCTAAAAAGTTAAAGTGTATAACTAGAAACATTTGTTAAAAAAGAACATTCAAAAATATTAAAAAATGAAAAAGAAAATAGAATTTAAAATTTTAATTTCTTACAAATTTTAAAATTTTGAAAATTTAGAACATTATTTGAGCATTTTTCTAAAAAAAATTTAGCTTTTACTTAGTAATACTTCCAAATATGTAAATATTATAATTTTAAAGGCTCAAATAAAAAAAAAAGTTTGAAGGATACCAAGTCCCCTTCACTAAGTTGCAACTACAAATAAAGTTCGGCAATGCGTATTAAGGCATTATATTAAAAACTATGTTTTTAAGGATTAATTTTGATAGACAATCAATAAGCGGGTTTTTTATTTTTTTAGTTACAAATGTATTAAGTCATCCTCTTGTATCGAATAAGGTGTCAGCAAAAAATACAACTTAAGGGGACATAGGACACTTTTGCCAAAATTCTTTAGTTTTTCCAAGAATTAAATAAAATTTGGCATAAACATAGAAGATGTGACTTTAAACAAAACAACACAATTTGAGCAGATAATATAAAATAGATAGGAAGTTATTGAGAAAAATGCATTAAAATAACACGAAATTTTAATTTTTTTCAAAATGCTCCTCGCGACACAATATTTTGACGAACATGAAAGAAAAATTTGAAGTTGTTTATCAATATATTATAAACATTTTCAAACATGCTTTTATCTTTAGGTGCAATAGTTGAACAGAAATAAAATTTCAAACTTGGCGCCAGTGATTTCTCATGAAAAAATGCACATACTTCAAATTCCCAACATGAAAAAAAATATAAAAAATTATGTGACATAAAAAAGCACGTGTAAATTTCTTTATAGAACTTTAAAAATTATTAATACAAAAAAATTAGGTGGATTTATCAAAAAATGAATCGCAAGGAGCTTTTCGAACATAAGTAAAATGGGAAAAAGCGAAGCTGAGAAAAAAGCATTTTTAGCCTTTGTCAACAAGTGTGCTATGCGTTAAAATAGTTAGTTAAAATAAAGATTTTACCACTTAAAATCATCGGATTTCAAAAATTCAAACGCGAAATTAAAGCTAGTGGCATAAGCAATTTTTATAGAATGAAAACAAAAAAAGTCATTTTTGGTGATTTCAGTGTCCCATGTCCCCTTAACATCAAATGAAAATAATTCTGTATTAAAAGTGTCTAAACGCAAAATATATAGACTTAAAAGTAAAGATACGTAGGCATAGAATAAAAGAAAGTTCTTCTGAAAATATTTATTTCCGAACATCTTTTTATAAAGAAAGAAAGTACCTGAGGTGCATGCCTTGGGGAGACAAGTGGGTTTTAGTTGTATTCAAAAACGACAAAAAAAATAAATTCCTTGGTAGTTGAAATTGTGACTGCCATGAGTTTGAAAAGTGAAAATATAACTTTTTTCGACGTCCATGGTAAATTGAAAATTTGCTGGGAGTCCAGTAATAGCTCTTTTACTTTCTTTACCAAACATGGCGAATTACATCAAACAATGGCCGACCAAACGGTATAGTGGTTAGCGTGCTATCTTCTAGACCGCGAGGTTGCGGGTTCGAGTCCCGTGTTGGCATGGGTGTTTGTAAATGTATGTTGGCTTGTCTAATGACGAATGTTTCGGCGCATTATAGCCCTCGTGTTGCTGACGGCGCCAGATAATCTGAATACAACCAACTACATCAAACAATGCTCATCTTTACCCTACTATTCATGAAAATCGATAAGAATATTCATTGTCTTGTTATTATATCATAATATTCTCTGATACTTAAGCTTTCAAACAATACTAAACTTTTGAAAATATCCTTAATAGTTTTTATGCTGCAATCATTTATAAGTAGGTACTTCCCCTGTTAGGTACCACGTTTTTAAAACTTTAAAACTGTTTTCTGACGAACTGTATTTTGATTATGTCAGGCTTTATTCAAACAATGATAAATCAAGAACAAAATGTTCAATAATAATTTTTTTATATCATAGTAATCTACATAATATACTAGATATTTTGAAACTCAATTATAGAAATTGGTTGAGAAATTGAGTTTTTAGGGATTTTTAAAACTTAGAATTCATTGAAAATATTGATTTTTTTCATGTTTTCATACAAAATAAATTGAAAAAAAAAAAAAAAATTCTTTATAAGAGACTTAATTGAGTTTCTAAACATTAAGAATAATATTTCGAATGGTTTCCATGTAGAATTGCGTTTCTAAGTAAATTAGAATTTGATATATCAGTGTTTGAAGAAGGTACTAATTATCTAATTAAAACTTAATTAACAAATTAACAATTGCCGAAATTTGAATTTTTTTATGAAAGGATTTTAATCATATACTTTCTAACTAATGTAAAAAAGAATTGAATTTTTAAACTCAGAATTTAAAAAAAAAAAAATTCTACGGTATATATACACCTTAAAGAGTTTTATGGAGTTCTCAATGGAACTTCTATACCTCGTAAGCATCTGTAACGATACGGCCAAGGAACAGAACAAGTCTTTATTCAAAACTCATAACAACACGAGCTATTATATACATAACAACACGAGCTATTATATACAGGTCACGGGCTTGGTGCGTTAACAAGAGTATGTAAACTATGGGGAATTAAATAGGCATTTTACTGTGACGTCATATATATGTATATGACAGCATCTAAAGAATGGTTTTCTTTAAAATAACAGCTTAGTTAACTTAAATCCCATACCATAATTCGATAAGGAAGTGTTCTGGTATCTTAGCTAGTGAAATTTAGCTATGGCAAGCAATATAACTCAAAGAAATATATTAAAATATTTTTAAACTAAGTATGATACTACAATTAAATATATTAGATTAAATTTTTTTCAATTAGTTTTAGTTTGTATGGAAATGTTATCAACAATTAATATTAATCCACACTGCTAAAAATGTATTTTTACTTTTAATTACTCACATAAAAGGTGTAAAATATAGTTTAGCTCACCGGCCGTGGTTGACCAAGAAGAAGAAGTCATTTTGTGTTTTATTTTGAGATATGCAAATTTTGTATTGTATATATTCGGGAGAGAGACTGGTCGTTTCAGCAGTAACAGTAGTAGTACTAGTTGTTGTTGCTTCAAATAAAGTAAAGTATCCAATTGAGAGTTGTGGTTTGTAAAGAGTGAAATTTCCTACACCACGAAAGTAATCTTTAACAAAAGGCTAATGATTGCATCCGGTAAAAAAATCATTTATTATTATTATTATTATTATTATTATTAATTATCATTATTATTATTACTATTATTATTATTATTAATTATTATTATTATTATTATTATTATTATTACTATTACTATTATTACTATTATTATCATTATTATTATTATTATTATTATTCTCATTGTTATTGTTATTGTTATTGTTATTGTTATTATTATTACTATTGTTATTATTATTATTGTTATTAGTAGTAGTATTACTATTTACATTTCTACACGTTTTAGAATGTACTGATTTCAAAAGCGTGGTCTAGATAAAATTTATGTGTGTCTGTGATCAGCATAGCTCCCGAATGAATTTACTTACGATGTAAAACTTTTGAATACGGGTTAGTAGTGGCCATGGGACCTATCATTAAGGTTCTTGCCATAATTGCGCTTGCGCATTAGGTAGCTACCATTGAAAAATGTATGATTTTTAGCAAATGACAATAAAAAAAAACTCTAACGATTTTACTCATATTCGCTGTGGTAATGGTATTTAAGGTACTTTAAACATCCCCATTTCCGAAATTTTCGTCGAAACTCAATAAATAAAAAACAATCTGGACGAAGATTGTCTTTAGCACTGAATGCTCTTCCCTTGAGCATCGTCCATCAGTGGCTGTTTATTCTCTGTTTCACTTACAAGAAAGGGTAATATTTATCAAAAACCAATCGCAATTTCATTATTCTGGTAATTTTTTTTTCCATTTTAATTATGACCACCAAAATATCGTAAAACTGACAATTTCTTTTTAAATTAATGAAAATATGAACTATTAATGAAAATATGAACAGTAAATTACATCAATCCTTGGCAAATATAAATGTAATAACTAATATTAAATGTAATTGAAGCTATGCGATGTTCCACATCTCAAATTTTATATTAATTTTAAACTTTTAAAATAGTATATTACCAAATATTTCCTAATTTTGTATTAAAATTATGGAAAAACAAATTATATATTTTAATAAAAACAACTACATTTTTTTAATAATGTATAAAAAAATATGTCTTGAATTTTTTATTGTTTTCAAGCGACCACGTTTTTGATTTTTCTCAAACTTTTAAGACACACTGTATAAAAAAAAAATATTGTGTGCCAAACACTTCTTTGATTATAAAAAAAAATCCACGCCAAATTAAAAGAATATCTAAAGTACAATAAATTACATATAGACTGAGAGGCAACTGCAATTTTTGGACCTCATCGAACATCATTCTGATTTTTTTATAGAAATTAGAGAAAAGTGAGAGTAAATTACTAATCCACTGGTCTGCCGTGGCAAAAATGGCCGAAACTGGTAAAAAATCGACTTTTATTAAGTTGAACTAATTCCAATTGCCAAATGAGCCATAACTTGCCAAATAATGAGCATGTTTTTTTATTTGGTAACCCTCACTCTTTAATTATCAATTAAGAAGGTTGCAGACGATTCAGATATCTGGCGACGGTCAACTTGCATCTATTAAAAGGGAGCCAAGTTGGCAATAAACATTACGTCACGGATGACTTAACTGATGTCGCCAATTTGGCTTACTTTTAAAAGATACACATTTTCTAAGCCAGAGATCAAAAATCGTTTGCACTTTTTATCATTGAAAATCAAAATGCAGGGTTGCCAGACGAAAAAGTTTGTTCTCTTTTTGGCAAGTTATGACATATTTGGCAATCGGATTTTAGTTCAACTCATTCCAAGTCAATTTTTGATCAGTTTCGGCCATTTTTGCCACGGCAGACCAGTGGATTCCTAATCTACTCAATTTTCTCCAATCTCTATAAAAAATTCAGAATGATGTTAGATGAGGTCCAAAAATTGCAGTCGCCTCTTGGCCTAATACCTTTTCTAAAAACCATCCATAATTGAAAAATGCTTAATCCACAATATTTCATTAAGGAATTTCAGGTACTTGCCTACGTTGAAAAGGTCGATTTTCATGAAATCTGACAAAAAAATATTATTCATGAATATATTAGCCCAAATCTTTAAATTTCTAAAACTATCTTTATTTTAACTCTGCGTTGATTTGAACAAAAGTTATGACAAAATTTGAAACTGATCAAAAATTGTAAATTATAACCGGAAATGACCGGAAATAGCACACCAAAACCAAAAGTCGCCGATTAAGAAATGATTTCCTTATAAATATTAATATTTTCCTCTTTTTAATACATAAAAAAATTTAAAAAAGAAGGTGCATTTTAAGTGTGTAGGTAATATGGTTTATATAGAAATTGTGCGTTTTAAAGTTTCAATGCATTTTTCTCGGAATTGATTTTCATACAAATATTGCTAATTTGAAATGTCATAACTCAAAAAATTGTCCACGAATCATTATAAAAAAATTTGTGCTTCTCTTGTTGATTGTTTTCTAGGGAATGTGCTATCGAAATTGTGATTGGATGGTTATTTTATAAAATAAAACCTAAAGTTTGAATATAAATAAGGTGAAACTGTTAAAAAATCACTAACTTATTTTTCGACTATCCATAAAAAAAGTTTTAATGAATATATTTTTCTTAATGTAGTATATGCCCTAGATAAAAGCATGTAGTTTATTTATATACAATTTATTTCCTAAAAAACTTAATAGTTCTTCATTTATCTTATTTTAAGTTTTTGAAATATTTCATCAACATTTCATGCAAAATTGTAATTTTTGAAAAATAATAATAATACATTTTAATTTTTTTTTTACTGTATTACTAATATATAGTAGTACTAAATATAAAAAGGTACTTAAAATATTCCTACTTAAAGTTTTTTTTAAAAAAGTGCTTCAAACGTAGGCAAGTACCTTAATCCAAAAAGTTATAAAACTTAATCCACCCTTTCTACATCCAGATTTCTCCACATCTCATCTAATAACATCTCTTCATTGATTAAATGGTCGTCATAGTAACAAAAATCTTCTTTCATTCATAAATGAATTGTTTACTACTAATTAAAAGTCAACGAAGGAAATAATGAATGAAAGCGAGTCTTATTAACTCATAGCTTGCGTGTGATTGAATGGAAACTGTTACATGGAATTCAATGCTGTGTGTAATTACCTTTGATGCTATTTATAAGAGAATATTTGTTTGAATAATTGTTTGAAAGAAAACGTAAACAGAACAAGTAGTTTGTAAAGTTTTGAATGTGTCGGATATTCTGAGTATTAGTTTAATTTCTACATGGTTTCTTTTTAAACATTTTCTATTATACCATCATTCCTTTATTTTAAGTTTGTTTAAGTTATTTTATGAGCGAAGTTTCATTATTAAATGTATATTCGACTCGATCCATTACATTATCAGCTTTAATTTTATTGTAATTTGTTATTATTAAAATTATATTTATGAGTGTTATTTTTACAAACGTTATTTTCATAAAAAATATTTTTACTAAAGTTATTTGTATTAAAATTATTTTTATAAAAGTTATTTTTATAAAAGTTATTTTTATAAAAGTTATTTTTATAAAAGTTATTTTTATAAAAGTTATTTTTGCAAATATTATTTTTATAAATACTTTTATTAAAATTATTTTTTTAAACAATACTTTTATTAAAATTATTTTTATAAAAAATACTTTTATTAAAATTATTTTTATAAACAATACTTTTACTAAAACTTTTTTTATAAAAGTTATTTTTACAAACATTATTTTCATAAAAAATATTTTTACTAAAATTATTTGCATTAAAATTATTTTTATAAAAGTTATTTTTACAAACATTATTTTTATAAAAAATACTTTTATTAAAATTATTTTTTTAAACAATACTTTTATTAAAATTATTTTTATAAAATATACTTTTATTAAAATGATTTTTATAAAAGTTATTTTTACAAACATTATTTTTATAAAAAATTATTTTTATAAAAAATATGTTTATAATCATTTATTATTATTTTCATTATTTATAAAAAAAATATGTTTATAATCATTTATTATTATTTTCATTATTTATAAAAATATGTTTATAATCATTTATTACTATTTTTATTATTTATAAAAATTATTTTTATTGAAAATATTTTGATTAAAATTATTTCTATTAAAATTATTTCTATTAAAATTATTTCTATTAAAATTATTTCTATTAAAATTATTTCTATTAAAATTATTTCTATTAAAATTATTATTATTTTTTTTTTTATTTCGTGAGTTATCAGCTTTCAACTGTTAAGTTCTCAAAAATAAAAATGTTGCTTGTCTTTTATCAGTTTTTACTACAATTTCCGTACCATCGCATTTTTCTAAATTTTATTTCCTGAATTTTAACTACACGCTCATTTTTTACTCTCTCCAACCAAAGTTTGCTTCATTTAACCATGAACGTCCGAAACATTAATTCACAGAATGAGCTACAATATCACGTTGTGAAACAATTTCATGCAAAGCAACCCTGACTTCAAATAGTCCGAGAGATCATTTTAGAATCAGCCAGTCGTTGCCTCAAAAACACAATATTTCCTTTCTCTTTAAGACTGAGATTTGACTGCAAGTGTTGAGTAACCTCATCGAACGTCATTCTGAATTTAGTATACCATGTAAAGAAGTGCTAGTAGATCATAAATCCACTGGTCTACCGGACCAAAAGTGGCCAAAACTAATAAAAAATCAACTTTGAATGAGTTGAACAAAATTCGATTGCCAAATGTGTCATAACTTGCCAAATAATGAATATAATTTTTGCCTTACTCTTTAATTTTTAATTAAGAAGGTTGCAGACGATTTTTCCTTCGTGCGACCAAAATCTATTATCTTTTCAAAGTCAGCCAAGTGGCGATAATTATCATTGGCGAAGTAATATTTATCCCCAATTTGATTCACTTTTTAAAGATGGAAGTATTTTTCGCAAGAGAATAAATAGTATCTGCACTATTCCTCATTGAAAATTAAAGAGCAGTGGGGGTTACCACATAAAAAAAAAAAATGCTCATTGTTTAGAAAATTACAACATATTTGGCAATCGGATTTAGTTCAACTCATTTAAAGTCAATTTTTTTAATAGTTTCGGCCATTTTTGTCCCGGAAGACTAGTGGATTCATGATCCTATAAACATTTCTCAACATCCTATAAAAAAATTCAGAAAGATGTTGAATGAGGTACTGAAATTTGCAATCAACCTCTCGGGCTGTTAGGCCAAAATTATTTCTCTAAGTAATGTTTTAAAACATGATTTATTATACCAGGAATAATAATAATAATAAAACTAGGGATGTGAAACATCGCACAACTTTCAATTACACTCTAATACTGTTGTGGATTTGTGTCATTTATCGTTTTTATATTTTCATCATTCATTTAGAAAAAATTGTCAGTTTGGCGATATTTTTGTATAGGTCTTTTAAAAATATATATATATTGTTGCGTTGTATGGGTTCGAAAGATTTGACGCCAAAGCAGATCCAAACTTGCAGAAATGTATTCCAAAATAACTCTTCACAGTTCTCTTACAGCTCCAGAACTTCTCGTTCTAGTAGACACAATACAGCTCTTTTCACCTCAACAGAGCACAAAACAGCAGTTAAAAACTTGACAAACAACTGCTAAATCGCCGCAAAAGACAATGCAAAACAGTTCGCTTTAGAATGCTCAGTATCTCAAGTCAGGAATACAGCTCTCACAATGAACGTTGAGAGACAACTCACTCAGTGATTCAAAATCAACTAACCGACTGACTCACTCACGGCCGGGTTTATATAGGGGAGGCTGCGAATCTTCACGAACCTTCCAGAGATAGACATTTGGAGAACTTTCCAGACAGTAGTCGAAAAATCCTATTACATGTACATACATGGGATACATGTACCGAAAATGTCGCCAAGTTTGGCGACATTTGGTGATTTCTCGCCAAATTTGGCGACAAAAATTAGTCGCCAAAACCATCGCCAACTTGGCTCTATCTCGCCAATTTGGCGAGATTCCCATTACCATAATGTTAAATGCCCTGCCCCTTGAAACTCGCTTCCCAGAGTTACCTCTGTAAAACTCGTTATCAAGCGATAACACCCCTATTGCCGTGAAACAAACTATTGCATTGCCTTATGCGAAATGTACAGAAATTTATCTATTTACAAAATTAACACTACGAAATATTTACAAATATACAAAAATTCGTAACAATATATATATATATATATATATATATATATATATATATATATATATATATATATATATATATATATATATATATATATATATATATATATATACTTTTCGATAATCCCCATATTACCCTTTATTATAAGCGAAACTGAACTGAGGAGAGAAGAAAAGCCGATCGTTGATGAGGTGTGCTCATGGAAAGAGAACTACTCAGTGTTGAAAGCATTCGTTTTTCAACTTTTTACACCACTAAAAAAATTTTAAGGGCATTTTGGAGGTGTGTATGTTTAAAACACCTTAAGAGGCATTACGGCAGCGATTTTTATCAAAATCGTTAGAGCCGTTTTTTAGCAATAATTGAAAGACCTGATTTTTTCAATGGGAGCTACCTTATGCACATGCGCGATTTCAAAGAAAACCTTAATGGTAAGTCACATGGTCACCACTAACCCTCATACCAAATTTAGAAATCGTAGGTCAATTTGTTTGTGAGTTATGCCTGACCACAGACAAACAGACACACATACACACAGACATACATTTTTTTCTAGATCATTTTTTTGAAATCAGGATGCTCCAAACGTGTAGAAATGCAAAAAAAAAAAAAAAAAAAAAAAAATTTTTGACTGTATGCTATACTTTCATTACCCTATGTATACAAATGGGTAGTTGAAAGTAAAAACAATTAATAAAATTCGAATAATAATAATAATAATTTAAGTTTGTTTTTTCATTGCTAAGTTTTTAAACATCTTACTTTGTAAAAACTTTTAAAAATAACAAAAAACACCTAATTTTTTTCTTCTAAATATTTAATGAACTTTTTTTTCTTCTAAATATTTAATGAACTTTTTTTTCTTCTTTTTTTGTTGTTGTTATTCCTGTATTAAAACTTACAGTTGATTTAAGTATTTACATCAGCAGATATTTTTGCCAAAGAAATATAGGACACGCAGTTATTTAGCTGACCTGGTCCAGAAAACAGGATTAAAATAACAGGTTTGATATCCACCTACCTAGCCATAATCCTTCCTAATGAGTTTAAAGACAGGCCATCAAGTTAAATTCCTCCCAAACAATTTAATCAATTGGTAACCATCAATTTGGAAGGTGTTTCACTTCCTAGATTACTAAAATTCATAACGCACTTGTGTAATTAGTCTCACGGGATGGTCGCCTTGGCGATGGAATGAACTATTTTTGAGATCGAACTTGTGTACTGACGTCATAAGTAAAAAAGAAAAAAAGCACATATTAGCACTTTCTGATTAGCCCTTATAGTCCGAGAGGAGACTGCAATTTTTGGATCTCATCGAACATAATTCTGAATTTATAGAAATTGGAGAAAAGTGAGTAGATTACGAATCCACTGATCTGCCAGGGTAAAAATGGCCGAAACTGGAACAAAATCGACTTGGAATGAGTTGAACTAAAATCCGATTGCCAAATATGTCATAACTTGCCAAAAAGAGAACAACCTTTTTCGTCTGGCAACCCACTGCATTTTGATTTTCAATGAAAAAAAGCGCAAACGATTTCTGATCTCTGGCTTTATAAAACTTGTATCTTTTAAAAGCAAGCCAAATTGGCGACATCAGTTACGTCATCCATGACGTAATGTTTATTGCCAACTTGGCTCCCTTTTAATAGATGCAAGTAGACCGTCGCCAGATATCTGAATCGTCTGCAACCTTCTTAATTGAAAATTAAAGAGAGAGGGTTACCAAATAAAAAAATGCTCATTATTTGGCAAGTTATGGCGCATTTGGCAAATGGATTTAGTTCAACTTATTAAAAGTAAATTTTTGAACAGTTTCGGCCATTTTTGCCACGGCAGACCAGTGGATTCGTAATCTATTCACTTTTCTCCAATTTCTATAAAAAATTCAGAATGATATTCGATGGGGTCCAAAAATTGCAGTCGCCTCTCAGTCTATTAGAAAATATATATTTTTAAATATTTTATATTGTTACACAAATTGTCTGTATATAGTTGTAAATAGTGACGTGTTATTTTAAAATTCTACTGTAATTTATTTTATCTTATTTTATTTATTAACAGCAATAATACAGGTTAGAAAAAGGTGGCAACACCTAAAAGAATCAGGACATTTCGAGATGTTTCTTTTATTTGTCGAGTTGGCTGGATGTTTCGAGAATGTTCTCACGCGCCTGTATAAATAAGACCGCAGATCGGGAAAGTTTTCAGTTTGTCTTTGGAACTCGATGAAAGCGGAACGCTTTGAGTGTGTCTGACCTGAATTATCGCTGAATTCGAAATTGTTGTTACTGAAGCTTGTGCTGCAGCTTGATGGAGATTGCGCTGTTCTTCGATTAAATGTTGTGTGCCTTTGAGGAGTGAATACATAATTGTTTTTATCCAATAAAAACTGTGCCATAAATGCCTCAGTGGAAAATTCGCAACCGTATTAACTTCAATATATGTGTGTATGTGTGTTGGCTGACTGCATGTCGATGACAGGAAAATATACTGAGGCCTAATTAACCCTTTCCCGTCATCCGATCGAACCGAGACTTGGATGATAGATTCGATGTCGATGACGATGCATTCTATCAATTTCTATCTCTGTTACTAAAATGTCAATTTTAAGAAATACAAATAAAGTAACTTGTCACTATGCAAGCATTCTGAAATCGCAGTTAACCTATCATAGAAGCAGGAAGCAGTTGCCAATACTGTTTTTAATGAAGAAATAATTCAACTGTCTTAATCTGAATAAATACAAATTATTTTGATATGAAAGTAGAAAATAACATTCATTTTTAGAAAATAATTTTTGAAAAGCAGTTTACTGCTTATTTTGCTGATAGGGATGTTTTAAATTATTAAATTAGATGCAAATACCAAGTACACGCAGACAACAGAGTCGGTGTTTTGTTAATATATATAAAAATTGGCAAAGCATATAAAAGATTTATAATAAAAACTTTATTTTTATGGGTTACATTATTGAGCTTATATTATTTTATTTGAGGTTATATTATCATAATTTGACTACTGCCGTCATAAGTTAAAAAGGCTTTAAATCCAAAAAAATTAAAATGCAAATTTTAGCAATTTTTTTTAGCCCATAGAAAATACACGTTACTATCAATTACCCATATGTTTATATATTGTAATGAAAGTATAGCATTCGGTAAAAAAAAAAAAAAAAAAAAAAAAAAGCACTTCTTTACGTTTTGGATCACCCTGATTTCAAAACTGCGATCTAGAAAAAAAATGCCTGTCAGTGTTTCGATGTGTCTGTGGTCAGCATAACTCTCGAGCGAATTGACCTACAATGCTCAAGTTTGGTATGCGGGTTACTGGTTATTTAACCATTAAAGTTTTCGTCAAAATCACGCATGCGCATAAGGAAGATGCCATTGAGAAAAAATCATGTTTTTCAATGATTGCTAAAAAAAACGGGTCTAATGATTTTGATCAAAATCGCTGTGGTAATGCCTCTTAAGGTGTTCTAAACAACCCAATCTGTGAAATTTCCCAAAGCACTCTTTAGTGGCGTAAAAAGTTGAAAAACGAATGCCTTTAGCACAGAGTTCTCTTTCCTTGAGCATAGCTCATCAACGATCGTTTTTTCTCCTCTTCTCAGTTTCACTTATAAGAAAAAATAATATCATTTTGGCGACGTTTTTTTTTTTGTTTTTTTTTCTTTATTTACAAAAAAGATCCATATTACAATTATCGCCAAAACCAATCGCCAAACTGGCAATTTTTTCTAAACGAATGGTGAGGATATAAAAACGGTAAATGACACAAAGCAACATCACTAATATAGTGTAATTGAAAGTTGTGCTATTTTCTATACCCCTAGTTTTTATACTATTCAACAGGTTTCTACGACATAGGAATTTGAGCCATTCAATGGAACAGTGACGGTTGATGGGGTAGAGCAAGCACAGCCGGGCGGCATTAAAATTATTAGTTCAGTTTTAAAACTTACTAATTACTAGTCAACTTTAATTATTTAATTTACTGATTTTCTTAAATGTACATAGAATTTCTACTGTAAGTAAAAACAAAACTACGATTCATAGCAAACTTGTTGGGCCATGCAATTTTCTATTTTCTATACACCTAGTTTTTATACTATTCAACAGGTTTCTACGACATAGGAATTTGAGCCATTCAATGGAACAGTGACGGTTGATGGGGTAGAGCAAGCACAGCCGGGCTGCATCAAAATTATTAGTTCAGTTTTAAAACTTACTAATTACTAGTCAACTTTAATTATTTAATTTACTGATTTTCTTAAATGTACATAGAATTTCTACTGTAAGTAAAAACAAAACTACAATTCATAGCAAACTTGTTGGGCCATGCAATTTTCTATTTTCTATACACCTAGTTTTTATACTATTCAACAGGTTTCTACGACATAGGAATTTGAGCCATTCAATGGAACAGTGACGGTTGATGGGGTAGAGCAAGCACAGCCGGGCGGCATTAAAATTATTAGTTCAGTTTTAAAACTTACTAATTACTAGTCAACTTTAATTATTTAATTTACTGATTTTCTTAAATGTACATAGAATTTCTACTGTAAGTAAAAACAAAACTACGATTCATAGCAAACTTGTTGGGCCATGCAATTTTCTATTTTCTATACACCTAGTTTTTATACTATTCAACAGGTTTCTACGACATAGGAATTTGAGCCATTCAATGGAACAGTGACGGTTGATGGGGTAGAGCAAGCACAGCCGGGCTGCATCAAAATTATTAGTTCAGTTTTAAAACTTACTAATTACTAGTCAACTTTAATTATTTAATTTACTGATTTTCTTAAATGTACATAGAATTTCTACTGTAAGTAAAAACAAAACTACAATTCATAGCAAACTTGTTGGGCCATGCAATTTTCTATTTTCTATACACCCAGTTTTTATACTATTCAACAGGTTTCTACGACATAGGAATTTGAGCCATTCAATGGAACAGTGACGGTTGATGGGGTAGAGCAAGCACAGCCGGGCTGCATCAAAATTATTAGTTCAGTTTTAAAACTTACTAATTACTAGTCAACTTTAATTATTTATTTTACTGATTTTCTTAAATGTACATAGAATTTTTACTGTAAGTAAAAACAAAACTACGATTCAAAGCAAACTTGTTGGGCCATGCAATTTTCTATTTTCTATACACCCAGTTTTTATACTATTCAACAGGTTTCTACGACATAGGAATTTGAGCCATTCAATGGAACAGTGACGGTTGATGGGGTAGAGCAAGCACAGCCGGGCTGCATCAAAATTATTAGTTCAGTTTTAAAACTTACTAATTACTAGTCAACTTTAATTATTTATTTTACTGATTTTCTTAAATGTACATATAATTTCTACTGTAAGTAAAAACAAAACTACGATTCATAGCAAACTTGTTGGGCCATGCAATTTTCTATTTTCTATACACCCAGTTTTTATACTATTCAACAGGTTTCTACGACATAGGAATTTGAGCCATTCAATGGAACAGTGACGGTTGATGGGGTAGAGCAAGCACAGCCGGGCTGCATCAAAATTATTAGTTCAGTTTTAAAACTTACTAATTACTAGTCAACTTTAATTATTTAATTTACTGTTTTTCTTAAATGTACATAGAATTTCTACTGTAAGTAAAAACAAAACTACGATTCATAGCAAACTTGTTGGGCCATGCAATTTTCTATTTTCTATACACCTAATTTTTATACTATTCAACAGGTTTCTACGACATAGGAATTTGAGCCATTCAATGGAACAGTGACGGTTGATGGGGTAGAGCAAGCACAGCCGGGCTGCATCAAAATTATTAGTTCAGTTTTAAAACTTACTAATTACTAGTCAACTTTAATTATTTATTTTACTGATTTTCTTAAATGTACATAGAATTTCTACTGTAAGTAAAAACAAAACTACGATTCATAGCAAACTTGTTGGGCCATGCAATTTTCTATTTTCTATACACCCAGTTTTTATACTATTCAACAGGTTTCTACGACATAGGAATTTGAGCCATTCAATGGAACAGTGACGGTTGATGGGGTAGAGCAAGCACAGCCGGGCTGCATCAAAATTATTAGTTCAGTTTTAAAACTTACTAATTACTAGTCAACTTTAATTATTTATTTTACTGATTTTCTTAAATGTACATAGAATTTCTACTGTAAGTAAAAACAAAACTACGATTCATAGCAAACTTGTTGGGCCATGCAATTTTCTATTTTCTATACACCCAGTTTTTATACTATTCAACAGGTTTCTACGACATAGGAATTTGAGCCATTCAATGGAACAGTGACGGTTGATGGGGTAGAGCAAGCACAGCCGGGCTGCATCAAAATTATTAGTTCAGTTTTAAAACTTACTAATTACTAGTCAACTTTAATTATTTATTTTACTGATTTTCTTAAATGTACATAGAATTTCTACTGTAAGTAAAAACAAAACTACGATTCATAGCAAACTTGTTGGGCCATGCAATTTTCTATTTTCTATACACCCAGTTTTTATACTATTCAACAGGTTTCTACGACATAGGAATTTTAGCCATTCAATGGAACAGTGACGGTTGATGGGGTAGAGCAAGCACAGCCGGGCTGCATCAAAATTATTAGTTCAGTTTTAAAACTTACTAATTACTAGTCAACTTTAATTATTTATTTTACTGATTTTCTTAAATGTACATAGAATTTCTACTGTAAGTAAAAACAAAACTACGATTCATAGCAAACTTGTTGGGCCATGCAATTTTCTATTTTCTATACACCCAGTTTTTATACTATTCAACAGGTTTCTACGACATAGGAATTTGAGCCATTCAATGGAACAGTGACGGTTGATGGGGTAGAGCAAGCACAGCCGGGCTGCATCAAAATTATTAGTTCAGTTTTAAAACTTACTAATTACTAGTCAACTTTAATTATTTATTTTACTGATTTTCTTAAATGTACATAGAATTTCTACTGTAAGTAAAAACAAAACTACGATTCATAGCAAACTTGTTGGGCCATGCAATTTTCTATTTTCTATACACCCAGTTTTTATACTATTCAACAGGTTTCTACGACATAGGAATTTGAGCCATTCAATGGAACAGTGACGGTTGATGGGGTAGAGCAAGCACAGCCGGGCTGCATCAAAATTATTAGTTCAGTTTTAAAACTTACTAATTACTAGTCAACTTTAATTATTTATTTTACTGATTTTCTTAAATGTACATAGAATTTCTACTGTAAGTAAAAACAAAACTACGATTCATAGCAAACTTGTTGGGCCATGCAATTTTCTATTTTCTATACACCCAGTTTTTATACTATTCAACAGGTTTCTACGACATAGGAATTTGAGCCATTCAATGGAACAGTGACGGTTGATGGGGTAGAGCAAGCACAGCCGGGCTGCATCAAAATTATTAGTTCAGTTTTAAAACTTACTAATTACTAGTCAACTTTAATTATTTATTTTACTGATTTTCTTAAATGTACATAGAATTTCTACTGTAAGTAAAAACAAAACTACGATTCATAGCAAAATTGTTGGGCCATGCACAATTGAGGAAAAAATTCTGCTCAAATCAACTAAACCTGACTATTGTCAAGCGAGATATAGCCACAGAAGTGAAATTCCGAATAAGCTACACCGTTGCCATGGTAACAGAAGCTGGTATGGAATCTCCCTCCAAGGTAAATGAATACGGCGTAGTGGCAAAATGCAGCCCATTACGAATTTTCCGACTTTGGCTGTATTTGTAAATTCGATGTTCTGATTGGCTCGTGTGTGAGCGAATCGGGATGTCGGGATGTGTGGATGGGAGAGAAATGAGCATTTCTTAGAACTTTCTCCAACAAAGCAGAAATAGTTTCAGTGATACGTGTATGTGTGAGATTTCTTGTTATTTCTTAGGTTTAATACTAAAACTTATAATTGAACCATTTTGAAACATGGAACCCCGTTATAAGTAAGTTAAAATTAGATTTTTCTTTTCTATTTTCTTTCTGATATCATTTTGTAAATATTGAAAGATAGATTTGAGTTTGAATAATTAAGATTATAGTATTTCTATCCATGAATGAATGTGGGAAGTGAGGGGAGGGGGGAGTCAATGTTCCAGATTCTCTACCATTTTTGATCACGGACCGCCACTGAACTGAATTAAAAAGTTCATTTTGTAAAGGCTAATCAAAAAGTGTCGAAAAGCGCATTTCACTTAATTTTTTTTAATTTTTTTCATTCTAGGCCTTTTAACTTATGACGCCAGTCTTGTTGTTAAAACTCAAAGCAAAGACTGAGCTCTTTTCAAAGCAGCTCTCAATATCCAACCGACTCCAAAATTTCATTCCTTGGTGGTTTTTATATCCTTGCTTGCTAACTTTCCCTAAAAATCCTCGCATGTTGCCAACTTTTTTAGGCTTGAATTATTACTGCTAACAAATAAACATAAGAAATAAAACTTTAAAAAGAAATCTGTATGTTACGGGAAAAGTTAGAAATGCCGGCATTCTACACAGCGTCTAGGCATTGTATAGAATGCCTGTCGCTTTTAGGCTATGTATGAAATATGATAATTATTATATGCTTTCTTTAGGCATTGTGTATATTACCTAGGCATTCTACAGAATGACAAATGCTATTAATGCAAAGTATGAAAACATTACTTTTATTCATAGAGTTTGTGATGTTGAGCTTGAAACTACATACCAATAAAAATCAGAATTATATTTTGGTGGTCGTTTGTATACCAAAATAGTTTATGAAATATGAGTTTTAAAACGTGGATACCTTACTTTTTATAGTTTTACATGTACAAACTAATTAAAAAAAGTTATTATTTTGGAGGTGTTGTGCCACAAACGACTGCCCGAAATAGGTAGGCTTATTTTTTTAGGATCAATTGGCAGTAAGGCCAACGAAAATAAGTCGCTATTTTTCCTTATAGATCGCGAAGCGCACATTTTTTTAGAAAGATTTACACTATCAAATGGTTCAAACCAGAGGGATTTTTTTTTGGGGGGGGGGGGTACGATGTTACAAGAGACTGCCCGAAATAGGTAGGGGTATTGTTTTTTAGGTTTAAATGACCGTGAGGCAAACAAAATAGATTGTAATTCTTCCTAAGTTGTTGGGAAGCGCGTGCGCACACTTTACATTTTAGAGTTTTAGGCAAGTGATTAAAAATATAAATATTGCAGAAGGGGTAAAATATATATTTATAGGCACAAGTAAAAAGTTACGTGAATTGCCCCGTGATATTTTTAAACCAATTGGATTTGTATTTCGTATTTTGTCGGTTTCTCATTTGGTATTGTAAAAAATCCCTAGGAAACGTGCGAAACATTAATCATTTCAAATATTGCAAGGCTTGTTTTAAGCATTCTTCACAATGCCTAGACATTGTGTAGAATTCCGGATTTCGAACACATACGCTACAATTACATTAGAAATTAGATTTACAATTACATTTAGAAAACTTGAGTACCCTATTGGAAAAAGTTCAAATTACCAGTATCAAAATGATACCGGAACCAGTAAAACCATACTCAAAATTTTAAAACCGGTATAACACCATACTGGAAATTTTAAAACCGGTATAACACCATACTGGAAATTTTAAAACCGGTATAACACCATACTGGAAATTTTAAAGCCGGTATAACACCATACTGGAAATTTTAAAGCCGGTATAACACCATACTGGAAATTTTAAAACCGGTATAACACCATACTGGAAATTTTAAAGCCGGTATAACACCATACTGGAAATTTTAAAGCCGGTATAACACCATACTGGAAATTTTAAAACCGGTATAACACCATACTGGAAATTTTAAAACCGGTATAACACCATACTGGAAATTTTAAAACCGGTATAACACCATACTGGAAATTTTAAAACCGGTATAACACCATACTGAAATTTTAAAACCTGTATAACACCATACTGGAAATTTTAAAGCCGGTATAACTCCATACTGGAAATTTTAAAACCGGTATAACACCATACTGGAAATTTTATAGCCGGTATAACACCATACTGGAAATTTTAAAGCCGGTATAACACCATACTGGAAATTTTAAAACCGGTATAACACCATACTGGAAATTTTATAGCCGGTATAACACCATACTGGAAATTTTAAAGCCGGTATAACACCATACTGGAAATTTTAAAGCCGGTATAACACCATACTGGAAATTTTAAAGCCGATATAACAACATACTGGAAATTTTAAAGCCGGTATAACACCATACTGGAAATTTTAAAGCCGGTATAACACCATACTGGAAATTTTAAAGCTGGTATAACACCATACTGGACATTTTAAAACCGATATAAAATTATACTGGAAATTTTAATACCAGTTTTGAAACATACTGGAAAAGTTGAAACCAGTATGGAACCATAATGGAAATAATGAAACAAGTATAGGTTCATAGAGGAAGCATTTAAGACAAAATACTGGCCTAAATATATTTACAGATACATCTAACCCATATAGAGAATTTTTAAACTAAATATTAATTCATTCCCAAAACACAACGCCGACCAGACGGTATAGTGGTTAGCGTGCTAGCTTCTAGACCACTAGGTTGCGGGTTCCGAGTCCCGTGTAAGGCATGGATGTTTGTAAATGTATGTTGGCTTGTCTAATGACGAATGTTTCGGCGCATTATAGCCCTCGTGTTGCTGACGGCGTCAGATAATCTGAAAACAACCAACCATTCTTGTTGTTATAGAATACGAAAGTCTTTTCAAAGTGCCTTTTGATAGGTTTTTCCAGCTGTTTTCAATAGCCATTTTCAGTTCATATTTGGAACGGTATAGTGGTTAGAGTGCTAGCTTCTAGACCACTAGGTTGCGGGTTCCGAGTCCCGTGTTAGGCATGGATGTTTGTAAATGTATGTTGGATTGTCTAATGACGAATGTTTCGGCGCATTATAGCCCTCGTGTTGCTGACGGCGTCAGATAATCTGAAAACAACCAACCATTCTTGTTGTTATAGAATACGAAAGTCTTTTCAAAGTGCCTTTTGAGAGGTTTTTCCAGCTGTTTTCAATAGCCATTTTCAGTTCATATTTGGAACGGTATAGTGGTTAGAGTGCTAGCTTCTAGACCACTAGGTTGCGGGTTCCGAGTCCCGTGTTAGGCATGGATGTTTGTAAATGTATGTTGGATTGTCAAATGACGAATGTTTCGGCGCATTATAGCCCTAGTGTTGCTGATGGCGCCAGATAATCTGAATGCAACCAACCATTCTTGTTGTTATAGAATACGAAAGTCTTTTCAAAGTGCCTTTTGAGAGGTTTTTCCAGCTGTTTTCAATAGCCATTTTCAGTTCATATTTGGAACGGTATAGTGGTTAGAGTGCTAGCTTCTAGACCACTAGGTTGCGGGTTCCGAGTCCCGTGTAAGGCATGGATGTTTGTAAATGTATGTTGGCTTGTCTAATGACGAATGTTTCGGCGCATTATAGCCCTCGTGTTGCTGACGGCGTCAGATAATCTGAAAACCACCAACCATTCTTGTTGTTATAGAATACGAAAGTCTTTTCAAAGTGCCTTTTGATAGGTTTTTCCAGCTGTTTTCAATAGCCATTTTCAGTTCATATTTGGAACGGTATAGTGGTTAGAGTGCTAGCTTCTAGACCACTAGGTTGCGGGTTCCGAGTCCCGTGTTAGGCATGGATGTTTGTAAATGTATGTTGGATTGTCAAATGACGAATGTTTCGGCGCATTATAGCCCTAGTGTTGCTGATGGCGCCAGATAATCTGAATGCAACCAACCATTCTTGTTGTTATAGAATACGAAAGTCTTTTCAAAGTGCCTTTTGAGAGGTTTTTCCAGCTGTTTTCAATAGCCATTTTCAGTTCATATTTGGAACGGTATAGTGGTTAGAGTGCTAGCTTCTAGACCACTAGGTTGCGGGTTCCGAGTCCCGTGTAAGGCATGGATGTTTGTAAATGTATGTTGGCTTGTCTAATGACGAATGTTTCGGCGCATTATAGCCCTAGTGTTGCTGATGGCGCCAGATAATCTGAATGCAACCAACCATTCTTGTTGTTATAGAATACGAAAGTCTTTTCAAAGTGCCTTTTGATAGGTTTTTCCAGCTGTTTTCAATAGCCATTTTCAGTTCATATTTGGAACGGTATAGTGGTTAGAGTGCTAGCTTCTAGACCACTAGGTTGCGGGTTCCGAGTCCCGTGTTAGGCATGGATGTTTGTAAATGTATGTTGGATTGTCAAATGACGAATGTTTCGGCGCATTATAGCCCTAGTGTTGCTGATGGCGCCAGATAATCTGAATGCAACCAACCATTCTTGTTGTTATAGAATACGAAAGTCTTTTCAAAGTGCCTTTTGATAGGTTTTTCCAGCTGTTTTCAATAGCCATTTTCAGTTCATATTTGGAACGGTATAGTGGTTAGAGTGCTAGCTTCTAGACCACTAGGTTGCGGGTTCCGAGTCCCGTGTTAGGCATGGATGTTTGTAAATGTATGTTGGATTGTCAAATGACGAATGTTTCGGCGCATTATAGCCCTAGTGTTGCTGATGGCGCCAGATAATCTGAATGCAACCAACCATTCTTGTTGTTATAGAATACGAAAGTCTTTTCAAAGTGTCTTTTGAGAGGTTTTTCCAGCTGTTTTCAATAGCCATTTTCAGTTCATATTTGGAACGGTATAGTGGTTAGAGTGCTAGCTTCTAGACCACGAGGTTGCGGGTTCCGAGTCCCGTGTAAGGCATGGATGTTTGTAAATGTATGTTGGCTTGTCTAATGACGAATGTTTCGGCGCATTATAGCCCTCGTGTTGCTGACGGCGTCAGATAATCTGAAAACCACCAACCATTCTTGTTGTTATAGAATACGAAAGTCTTTTCAAAGTGCCTTTTGATAGGTTTTTCCAGCTGTTTTCAATAGCCATTTTCAGTTCATATTTGGAACGGTATAGTGGTTAGAGTGCTAGCTTCTAGACCACTAGGTTGCGGGTTCCGAGTCCCGTGTTAGGCATGGATGTTTGTAAATGTATGTTGGATTGTCAAATGACGAATGTTTCGGCGCATTATAGCCCTAGTGTTGCTGATGGCGCCAGATAATCTGAATGCAACCAACCATTCTTGTTGTTATAGAATACGAAAGTCTTTTCAAAGTGTCTTTTGAGAGGTTTTTCCAGCTGTTTTCAATAGCCATTTTCAGTTCATATTTGGAACGGTATAGTGGTTAGAGTGCTAGCTTCTAGACCACGAGGTTGCGGGTTCCGAGTCCCGTGTAAGGCATGGATGTTTGTAAATGTATGTTGGCTTGTCTAATGACGAATGTTTCGGCGCATTATAGCCCTCGTGTTGCTGACGGCGTCAGATAATCTGAAAACCACCAACCATTCTTGTTGTTATAGAATACGAAAGTCTTTTCAAAGTGCCTTTTGAGAGGTTTTTCCAGCTGTTTTCAATAGCCATTTTCAGTTCATATTTGGAACGGTATAGTGGTTAGAGTGCTAGCTTCTAGACCACTAGGTTGCGGGTTCCGAGTCCCGTGTTAGGCATGGATGTTTGTAAATGTATGTTGGATTGTCAAATGACGAATGTTTCGGCGCATTATAGCCCTAGTGTTGCTGATGGCGCCAGATAATCTGAATGCAACCAACCATTCTTGTTGTTATAGAATACGAAAGTCTTTTCAAAGTGTCTTTTGAGAGGTTTTTCCAGCTGTTTTCAATAGCCATTTTCAGTTCATATTTGGAACGGTATAGTGGTTAGAGTGCTAGCTTCTAGACCACGAGGTTGCGGGTTCCGAGTCCCGTGTAAGGCATGGATGTTTGTAAATGTATGTTGGCTTGTCTAATGACGAATGTTTCGGCGCATTATAGCCCTCGTGTTGCTGACGGCGTCAGATAATCTGAAAACAACCAACCCAAAACACAACATAGAATTGGGGTGCCCTCATATACAGCCAACGTTGATGTTATTTTCTTTTTAGATAAGTATTGTTATAACAATACTTACCTAAAAAGGAAATACTAAATGTCCCAATATAATAATGCATTATTTTTGTAATCAATAAACATCGATATTTTAGATTTCTTAGATATTCCTACAACGAAGGCATGCTTACTAAAGTTTAGCTGCTAAAACATTGTTTCAAAACAATCTAGAAAGGTAGGAGGAGTTAAAATATACATTTTAATACTTAAAAAGGATCCTCAAACTTCATTACGCAAATTCTTTGCCAGAACTTCAGCGGAATGTGATGAGTTAATAAAATCGGAATGCACAGAAACGATAAAAACGTGCGATTAATTTTAGCATCGTAACATCCAATACATTTTAAGACTTGGACATTTTTATTGGAGAATGAAGTGAGCGAATTTTTTTTTTTATATGTTAATGAAAAAAAAAAAATGCTTTAAATAAACTCATTTAAAGATATTTCGCTTTCTACATTTTTAACAATTAGTTATTTTTTCCAATTTTGAAATGCATCAGTTGAAAGTATAATTTTGTAAATGTTACTTTATTGTTAGGAATTATTTGTAAAGTATGTATATTTACGTATATTTGCAAATATTTCGTAGTGTTAATTTTGTAAATAGGAAAATTTATGTACATTTCGCATAAGGCAGTGCAATAGTTCGTCTTAGCTTGGCTTCCCTGCAATATCTGTCTTAATGCTTGATAACGAGTTTTAAAGAGATAATGTTGGGAAGCGAGTTTTACAAGGAGCAGGGTATTTATTATTATGGTAATGGCAATCTCACCAAATTGTCGAGATAGAGCCAAGTTGGCGACGGTTTTGGCGACAAATTTTTGTCGCCAAATTTGGCAAGAAATTGCCAAATGTCTCCAAACTTGGCTATCATTTGGCTACATTTTCGGTCCCCATGTACATGTATAGGACTTTTCGACTACGATCTAGAAAGTTCTAAAATATCTACCTCTAGAAGTTTCAAGAAGGTTTGACTCCTATATAAGTCGGTCAAGTTGAGTTGACTGAGTTAGTCAGTTAGTTGAGTCCGTTAGTTGACTGAAATTATTGAGTTAGTTGAGATACTGACTGAGTGGAGTTACTGACTTTGTTGACAGTCAGCGAGCATTCAGAGAGTTCCGAAAGCGAACTGCATTCCATTGTCTTTTGCGCTGATTTAGCAGTTGTGTGTCAAGTTTAACTGCTGTTTTGTGCTCTATTGTTGTGTAAAGACCTGTATTGAGTCTACTAGAACGAGAAGTTCTGGAGTTGTAAGAGAATCTGCGAAGAGTTATATCGGAATTAATTTCTGCAAGTTTGGATCTGCTTTGGCTTCAAATCTTTCGAACCCATCCACGCAACATTATAATAAAATTGTTTGTGTTTCTGAAATATTTCTATTTAGTTCAAATTATAAAAATAGTATCAATACCTAGTTATGCCAAATATTTATTAAAAGCTTATCCTTATTGTGTGAAAAAACAAATTGAAAAAGATATGAACAAATGAAACATTATTACAATTTTTCAATTTACAATTAATTCAGAAAGAATGTCGACATAATTTTCTTGTAAAAATGTATTAATAACTCATACCTTTGAAACTAGGATCAAAATAAGAAAGTTATAATAGAATTTAACAATTAATATAATTTTTAACATTTATTTATAATTTATTATTATTTACGAATAAGAAAAGTGCATGGCAAGTACATTCGTGTAAACATGCCTGGTAATTAATGCACTTAAGCAATTATATTTACACATATTTTACTTCTATTTTTAAGACATTTTAATTAATATCTTAGTTTTAACATATATGCTTGTTTAATTTCATTTAAATATAATTATATCAATTAATTGATTGATATTTTTACTAACTATAATGCTAGTAATAATAAGAATAATTCAGTAAGAAACTAAAAAACCTACTATTCGATATTTTTTATGATAATCATTCGTTTAAAAACTAATGAAATGTTGTCCATTTTAATTCCATACTTTCTTTTAACTTCATACAGTTTCATACATTTAAAACAAATTTAGTATATTGTATTGCATTACATTACATTATGTTATGTTACATTATTATTGCATTACATTATTATATATTATAATTATACATTATTATATATTATACATTATTATATTACATTATGTATTACGTTACGTTACATTATTTAACTATCCATATATTATATTATATTAAATTATATATTATATTTTATTAAATTCTATATTATATTATATGATATTATATTATATTTTATTAAATTATTATATTATATTTTTTTATATTAAATTATATATTATATTTTATTACATTCTATGTTATATTATATGATATTATATTATATTATATTTTATTATTATATTATATTATATTATATTATATTATATTATATTATATTATATTATATTATATTATATTTATTATTATATTATATTTATTATTATATTTTATTATTATATTATATTATATTATATTATATTATATTATATTATATTAAATTATATATTATATTATATTGTATTAAATTATATATTATATTATATTGTATTACATTATATTGTATTGTATTATATTATATTGTATTACATTATATTGTATTGTATTATATTATATTGTATTGTATTATATTGTATTATATTATATTGTATTGTATTATGTATTGTATTGTATTGTATTATGTATTATATTGTATTGTATTGTATTATATTAAATTATATTGCACAATTTCAATCATTAGAGCACCATTAATTATCTTTTATAATAATAAAATTTGCAGTGGTGACCACAATTACGATTATCTTATTAGATAAGTAGTTTTCTAAATAGAATTTAGAAATGCATCTGATTCTGCTTGTACAACTTGACTCAACTTTCAGGTCTCGCAATTAGGAAAAGGTGTTGTTAACAACGTAATTATTTCCTTAAACTAATTATCTCAAAACTTTAATTAGAAAACATTGGAGTAATGTGCTAGGAATTTTCCGTGTTCTTTTTTTTTTTTTTTTTTAATTCCCACTTTTGTGGTTAATTTGGGAATTTATTTAATTGCGAATGGGTCTTGTATATGTAATGGAAAACCTACTTTAATAATTTAATGTTTCCTTTCAACACGAGTCTTCTATTTTTATTCATATTTCCAATCATCACTTTCACTCAAATGTTTTCCCACGTCTCAAAAACCAAATCATGTGAGAGTTGTTCATGCCAGCGTTTTTCTAACTGTAGGTTCCATACATATTCATGAATGCTCGTTATTCCAACATGTTGATGTAGTTCCCAACGCCCATTTTAAAGAAAAGTTTACAGAAAATAGGTCTCATTTTATTCCAAAAGAAGTACTGTTTCCTCGCGACAATGCTGCACCGTCTTGCTCGTCCGCAATCACGACCGCTAAATTAGGGTAATTACTCTACACCGCTACTCTACGAATTGCTCTCTCGTTTACCCAATTCTCCCCAGCTTTTCGAGTGTGACTCTTTTCTTTTCCCAATTGTAAGGAAATGACCTGGTGGAGAAATACTTTCTTCAAACTATGAGAATAGACTGAGAGGCGACTGCAATTTTTGGACCCCATCGAACATCATTCTGATTTTTTTATAGAAATTAGAGAAAAGTGAGTAGATTACGAATCCACTGGTCTGCCATGAAAAAAATGGCCGAAACTGATCAAAAATCGACTTTTAGTAAGTTGAACTAAATCCAAATGCCAAATGCGTCATAACTTGCTAAATAATGAGCATTTTTTTTTCATTTGGTAACCCTCACTCTTTAATTTTCAATTAAGAAGGTTGCAGACGATTATGACTATTTATGAACTTCATAATCCTAGTTGCTGGATTTGCTTTAGCATAGGGCTCCTGTCTGGAAGGTTATCGGATCGAACCAACGCACTGCTATAACTCTGGGTGTGAATAATTAATGGTGATTACTGTATGATAAATTCGTCAGGACCTAAATGTTATCTCATTGATGAGGAGTTGATAAGGAGAGAGGTTTCTAGCTGCAGAGTACCGACACCTAGTCGTCTGACAAGGCTCAAAATAACGATGCTTACGTGGATACTTTTGGCATTACTATCTATCTATTATAAGAATAGTTGCCATGGGAACAAAACTAGCTCCATTTTCCGTGAAGGCTTTCATGAAAGAGACATCTTAATTTCCATAATATCATACACCTATCATGCATGTAATATCATGCACGTATCTAATCCAAATCGATGAGCCTTGTTTCTGAAACGACAGCCACCAAACAAATTATCTAGAACACTATTCTGCTGAGAGACAGACTACAGGTGGTTAGGAAAATAATGAAAACACCCTATATTTAAAATAAATCCTTTACTAACATGCTGTGGGACCGCCTTTGGCATGTATTACAGCTTGGGTTCGACTGGGAATCGAATCATACAAGTGCTGAATAGTGTTTGTTTCTGAAACGACCGCCACCAAACAAATTATCTAGAACACTATTCTGCTGAGAGACAGACTACAGGTGGTTAGGAAAATAATGAAAACAACCTATATTTAAAAGAAATCCTTTACTAACATGCTGTGGGACCGCCTTTGGCATGTATTACAGCTTGGGTTCGACTGGGAATCGAATCATACAAGTGCTGAATAGTGTTTGTTTCTGAAACGACCGCCACCAAACAAATTATCTAGAACACTATTCTGCTGAGAGACAGACTACAGGTGGTTAGGAAAATAATGAAAACACCCTATATTTAAAAGAAATCCTTTACTAACATGCTGTGGGACCGCCTTTGGCATGTATTACAGCTTGGGTTCAACTGGGAATCGAATCATACAAGTGCTGAATAGTGTTTGTTTCTGAAACGACCGCCACCAAACAAATTATCTAGAACACTATTCTGCTGAGAGACAGACTACAGGTGGTTAGGAAAATAATGAAAACACCCTATATTTAAAAGAAATCCTTTACTAACATGCTGTGGGACCGCCTTTGGCATGTATTACAGCTTGGGTTCGACTGGGAATCGAATCATACAAGTGCTGAATAGTGTTTGTTTCTGAAACGACCGCCACCAAACAAATTATCTAGAACACTATTCTGCTGAGAGACAGACTACAGGTGGTTAGGAAAATAATGAAAACACCCTATATTTAAAAGAAATCCTTTACTAACATGCTGTGAGACCGCCTTTGGCATGTATTACAGCTTGGGTTCGACTGGGAATCGAATCATACAAGTGCTGAATAGTGTTTGTTTCTGAAACGACCGCCACCAAACAAATTATCTAGAACACTATTCTGCTGAGAGACAGACTACAGGTGGTTAGGAAAATAATGAAAACACCCTATATTTAAAAGAAATCCTTTACTAACATGCTGTGGGACCGCCTTTGGCATGTATTACAGCTTGGGTTCGACTGGGAATCGAATCATACAAGTGCTGAATAGTGTTTGTTTCTGAAACGACCGCCACCAAACAAATTATCTAGAACACTATTCTGCTGAGAGACAGACTACAGGTGGTTAGGAAAATAATGAAAACACCCTATATTTAAAAGAAATCCTTTACTAACATGCTGTGGGACCGCCTTTGGCATGTATTACAGCTTGGGTTCGACTGGGAATCGAATCATACAAGTGCTGAATAGTGTTTGTTTCTGAAACGACCGCCACCAAACAAATTATCTAGAACACTATTCTGCTGAGAGACAGACTACTGGTGGTTAGGAAAATAATGAAAACACCCTATATTTAAAAGAAATCCTTTACTAACATGCTGTGGGACCGCCTTTGGCATGTAATACAGCTTGGATTCGCCTAGGAATCGAATCATACAAGTTCTGAATAGTGTTTGTTTCTGAAACGACCGCCACCAAACAAATTATCTAGAACACTATTCTGCTGAGAGACAGACTACAGGTGGTTAGGAAAATAATGAAAACACCCTATATTTAAAAGAAATCCTTTACTAACATGCTGTGGGACCGCCTTTGGCATGTAATACAGCTTGGATTCGCCTAGGAATCGAATCATACAAGTTCTGAATAGTGTTTGTTTCTGAAACGACCGCCACCAAACAAATTATCTAGAACACTATTCTGCTGAGAGACAGACTACAGGTGGTTAGGAAAATAATGAAAACACCCTATATTTAAAAGAAATCCTTTACTAACATGCTGTGGGACCGCCTTTGGCATGTATTACAGCTTGTGTTCGACTGGGAATCGAATCATACAAGTGCTGAATAGTGTTTGTTTCTGAAACGACCGCCACCAAACAAATTATCTAGAACACTATTCTGCTGAGAGACAGACTACTGGTGGTTAGGAAAATAATGAAAACACCCTATATTTAAAAGAAATCTTTTACTAACATGCTGTGGGACCGCCTTTGGCATGTAATACAGCTTGGATTCGCCTAGGAATCGAATCATACAAGTTCTGAATAGTGTTTGTTTCTGAAACGACCGCCACCAAACAAATTATCTAGAAAACTATTCTGCTGAGAGACAGACTACAGGTGGTTAGGAAAATAATGAAAACACCCTATATTTAAAAGAAATCCTTTACTAACATGCTGTGGGACCGCCTTTGGCATGTATTACAGTTTGGGTTCGACTGGGAATCGAATCATACAAGTGCTGAATAGTGTTTAGATGAATATTTTACCATTCTTCATTTCTTTTTAGACATTACAATCCGCTTCAAGACACGCCGCCTGTCTCTTTCACTCAGCTTCTCCTTCTGTCCACTATTTTGATTCGTTGAGCTTGTCTTGCCGTCATAGCTTTAGACACTATAACTCTAGAAACGTCTAAAAACCTGGAGGTTTCGCTTACAGTTGCTCCAGTTTGTAGGGATCTTGCAATATAACTTCTTTCAATGTCTGCCAGGTCTTGCTTTTACGCTTTTGCAAAAAAAACCAAGGCGTATACTATATCAACTAAAGCTACCTCTTGTACGTACCGTAATTTATACTTCTTATATTGAAAAAACTCGTAGCTACGATTACATTTTAACGTTTACAATTTCACAGTCTTAGATGTCCCTTTTATTCACAGGTGTTTCCATTTAGACTGAAGGGCGACTGCGATTTCTGGACCCCATCGAACATCATTCTGAATTTTTTATAGAAATTGGAGAAAAGTGAGTAGATTACGAATCCACTGGTCTGCCGCGGTAAAAATGGCCGAAACTGGTCAAAAATCGACTTTTAATAAGTTGAACTAAATCCAATTGCCAAATGCGCCATAACTTGCCAAACAAAGAGTATTTTTTTATTATTTGGTAACCTTCACTCTTTAATTTTCAATTAAGAAGGTTGCAGACGATTCGGATGTGTGGCTATGGCTTACTTGCATCTTTCACAAACGAGCCAATTTGGCAATAAACATTACGTCACTGATGACGTAACTGATGTCGCCAATTTGGCTTACTTTTAAAAGATACCAAGTATTTTATTATTATTTGGTAACCTTCACTCTTTAATTTTCAATTAAGAAGGTTGCAGACGATTCGGATGTGTGGCTATGGCTTACTTGCATCTTTCACAAACGAGCCAATTTGGCAATAAACATTACGTCACTGATGACGTAACTGATGTCGCCAATTTGGCTTACTTTTAAAAGATACCAAGTTTTCCCGAGTCAGAGATCGGAAATCGTTTGCGCTTTTTCTCGATGAAAATCAAAATGCATTGGGTTGCCAGACTAAAAAGTTTGTTCTCTTTTTGGTCAGTTATGACATATTTGGCAATCGGATTTTAGTTTAACTCATTCCAAGTCGATTTTAGATCAGTTTCGGCCATTTTTGCTACGGCAGACCGGAGGATTCGTAATCTACTCACTTTTCTCCAATTTCTATAAAAAATTCAGAGTGATGTTCGATGGGGTCCAAAATTGTACTCGGACTAATTGATTTGATAACCAGTATGAATGTGTTTTGCTATATTTTAATTATGTATTTGAAAATAAATTATCCGTACTGTGACCTTTTAGGTTACATATCAATGTCATGCATGCAGCAACCTTACTTTAAATCGACGAGCATCGTTTCTATAGCAACCGTTACCAACCAAGATAACTGGCGGACAATATCCTACAGAAAGACAAACAGTACGTCTCGGTAATTGAGGTACAAAAGTCTTTGACATCGTCCTTTAGTAGATATTGCTTTTGAGGTAGATTTTCAGTTTTGAAATTTTCACTCATTTAAATAAAAATTGCCAGTTTGGCGATATTTTTGGCAGTCATTTTTACATGAGGTTTAAAAAATCCCGCCACGATGGCGAAATTGGCAATGTTATTTTACAGGCATTACATTGTCCTTTTTGTGCGTGAAACAGAAAAAGAAATCAAACTCTGACGGGCGATGCTCAAGAGCAAAGAGTTTTGTGTTAAAGGCACTCGTTAGTCAATCTTTTACGCTTTTACTGTATTTCTACGTCAATTTCGAAAGGGGGTGGGGTCGATTAGATCACCTTAAAAGACATTAGCACAGAGATTTTAATGAAAATCGTTAGAGCCTTGCGTTAGCAATTGGCGAAAAACATGATTTCAACCATATGTGCATGATTTTAACCAAAGCCTTAATGGTATGTCCCAGGGCCACCACTAATCCGCACCGAAAATTAAAACATCGTAGGTCAATTTGTTTGGGAGTTATGCTGACTCCGTACCTAAAGACGCACAAACATACGGACACACATACAGACATTTTTTTCTAGACCACTTTTTTCAAATCAGGATGCTCCAAAAAATGGAGAAATGCACACAAAAAATATATATATGTATATTTTTTTTATGACTGAATACTATACTTTCATTACCCTATATAAATATATGGGTAATTTGAAAGTAAAAAATCCCGTTGAATGACGTATGGACTCTTGGTGATCAGGCATTTAGACCTTATCGCCCAGAATCACAGGCCGGACAAATTTAATTGCCAAAATTTAAGAATATTGCAGCCAATTTTTCTTAATTCTGCCAACGTAACTCTAACAGATATTTTTTATCGATTGTTGAAATTAGAAACAATTGATTTTGAGCATCTTGTATTTTTTTGATAAGCAGAAAGTACAGTTTCAATGCAATATTGTCCTAGTGAAGCCCTTGCACAAGCAAGCAAAATATTCAGGCAACATACACTATCTGGCCAAAAGTATCCGGACACCCCTTAAAAAAGTGGTTCTGGCGAGTGGCGCAATTTGATACGTAATTGAAAGCTATAAAAGTGTTGGTAGTGGTTTGTCAGATTGCATTTATGCGTTTGTGAGGCAATGAGTAAGTCAAAGGAGCTTAGTGAGTTTGATCGTGGCAGAATAGTGGGATGCCACCTTTGTGGGAAATCAGTTCGTGAGATTGCGGACATTCTACAGAAGCCTAAATCCACTGTGAGTGATGTAATTGTGAAGTGGAAACGTCGAGGCAGTGAAACGGCAGAAAAACGAACCGGTAGGCCGAAAACACTTGGTGAACGTAGCCGCAGAACTCTGAAAAGGGTAGTGAAACAAAATCGCAAGTCCTCGTTGGTGGAAATTTCTCAGGAGTTCCAAAGTTCATCAGGCGTTAGTGTTAGCAGCAGGACTGTCCGTCGAGAGTTAAAAGACTTGGGATTCCATGGTCGTGCAGCCGCTCACAAGCCGAACATCACTCCACAGAATGCGAAGCATCGATTGCAATGGTGTAGAGCTCACCGTCATTGGACTGTGGACATGTGGAAAAGTGTTCATTGGAGTGATGAATCTCGCTTTACAATCTGGCAGTCGGATGGACGCGTCTGGGTTTGGCGGATGCCCGGCGAACGTTTCTATAGTGACTCCATTGTGCCGACTGTTAAGTTTGGTGGTGGAAGCATAATGGTGTGGGTGTGTTTCTCGTGGTTTAGCCTGGGTCCGTTAGTTCCTGTGGTAGGAAACATGAACTCTGAGATGTATGTGGACATTCTGGACAATGCTGCACTCCCAACTCTATGGCAATATTTTTCGGGGAAGGCCCATTTCTCTTCCAGCAGGATAACTGCTCCATTCACACATCGAGGCTTGCACAGACGTGGTTTGACGAAATGGGTGTTCAAAAACTGGACTGGCCTTTTCAGAGCCCCGATCTAAATCCCATAGAACACCTTTGGGACGAATTAGAGCGCAGATTACGTAGCCAGCCAAATCGACCATCTTCACTGCAAGCACTCACTTCACCTGAAAGGCAATTCCTATGGTCTCCTATCAAAAATTGGTGAAAAGTCTTCCCAAACGTGTGCAGGCTGTCATCGATGCAAAAGGGGGACCAACATCATATTAATATGTGCCTCAGGACGCTCTAAGTCCATACCACTGGGTGTCCGGATAATTTGGCCAGATTGTGTATATAAACTATACATTAAGATATAAATACCAAATAATATCTGTACTTTCTTACCAACCAACTTGAAGACATAACCAGGCAACTTAACTGCTAAGAGAAAAAACTGAACCCTACCGCCCATTGTACTATTTGAATAACGCTCTGAGATAACTAATCTCAATTGATTTAGGAAATTATTTGAGTGAGTAACTCTGTTATTATTAGGAAGAAAATATGTTTTAAAAGCATTATTTGTAAGTATGATTTTAATATATCCCTACTGGTTATTGAAGGAATTTTTATTAAATTATAAAGTGCAAGTAAATATTCTAATGTTTTAGTAAAAAACATTTTCTCAGTATAGAATATCTTCCTTGTTGAATTTGAAAATCGAATTTTAATAAAATAACCCATAAAAACAGATTTTTATATTCATTGACACAGTGCCGAATCATCAAAAACATTTCCATCAGCAAAATGTGCGGCAAACTACGTTTCAAAATTTATTTATCTTTATATATATAAGGCAAAACCCACACTCACTCACTCATCACTAATTTTCCCACTTCCCACTTAGTCACAACTCCGAAAATTGGCACAAATATCAACAATGGTAAATATAGAAAAAGTAAGCTATTCTGATCTCGATTAACCCACTTTAAGGGGTTGAAAAGGGGTTAAAGGTTCCAAACGAGAAATATTCGAATGTCCCACTTCCCCTTTGGTCATAACTCTGAAAATGGGTGCAAATGACAACAAAGATGAATATAGAAAAAAACGCTTTTCCGATCTCGATTAACCACTTTACGGAGTGGAAAAGGGGTTAAACGTTCCAAACGAGAGATATTCGAATGTACCATTTCCTATATGGACAAAACTCAGAAAATTGATAAAAATGTCGACAAATTCAAACATAGAAAAATTAAGCTATTCCGATCTCGACCAACCCACTTTAAGGAATCAAAAAAGGGTTAAACGTCCCAAACGAGGGATATTCAAATGCCCCCCTTCCCATATGGTCACAACTCTGAAAATTGGTACAGATGTGAACAATGGTAAACATAGAAAAAATAAGCTATTCCGATCTCGATTAACCCACTTTAAAGGGTGGAAAGGGGGTTAAACGTTCCAAACGAGGGATATCCAAATGACCCACTTCCAATGTTGTCACAATTCTGATATCCGGTGCAAATGTTTAGAAGGGCAAATATAGAAAAATTAAGCTATTCCGATCTCGATTAACTCACTTTAAAGGGTCGAAAAAGGGGTTAAACGTTCCAAACGAGGAATATTCGAATGACCCACTTCCAATTTGGTCACAACTCTGAAAACTGGTAAAAATGTCATCAAACGTAGAAAAATTAAGCTATTTCAATCTCGATTAACCCACTTTAAGTGGTGGGAAAGGTGTTAAACGTTTCAAACGAAGGGTATTCGAATGTCCCACTTCCCATATGATCACAACTCTGAAAATTGGTGCAAATGACAACAAAGACAAATATAGAAAAAGTAAGCTATTCCGATCTCAATTAACCCTCTATAAGGGGTGGAAAAGGAGTTAAACGTTCCAAAAGCGGGATATTCGAATATCCCACTTACCACACGGTCACAATTCTGAAAATTAGTATATATATCAACAATGGTAAACGTAGAAAAAGTAAGCTATTCCGATCTCAATTAACCCTCTATAAGGGGTGGAAAAGGAGTTAAACGTTCCAAAATCGGGATATTCGAATATCCCACTTACCACATGGTCACAATTCTGAAAATTAGTGCAAATATCAACAATGGTAAACATAGAAAAAGTAAGCTATACTGATCTCGATTAACCCACTTCAAGAATTTGAAAATGGGTTAAACGTTCCATACGAGGGATATTCGAATATCCTACTTACCACACGGTCACAATTCTGAAAATTAGTACATATATCAACAATGGTAAACGTAGAAAAAGTAAGCTATTCCGATCACGATTAACCCTCTTTAAAGGGTGGAAAAGGGGTTAAACGTTCCAAACGGGATATCCGAATGACCCATTTCCAATGTTGTCTCAATTCTTATATTTGGTGTAAATTTTAAGAAGGGCAAATATAGAAAATATTCGTTATTAGTTAAAATTATAAAAAAGAACCAAAGGAGGTTAAAAGGTTCTAAACGAGGGATATACGAATGTCTTATTTCCAATATATTCTCAATTATAAATTTTGGAAAAAATTTCAACAAAAGAAAGCTCATATTTTGATTATATAAATACTCGGAATCGAAATGGAAGCAAACGTCTGAAGTGTAGAATACATGAATGTCTTTTGATTGCTAAACGGCTCATGGTAAAATTTCGTAGCGAAGCAAGGGTATTCAATTGGTTAAAAATGAACGTCACACTCACATCCAAATACCTCAAATTTATTCTGATTAAAGTAATTTTATTGTTTATTTATTGAAAAATTTAAACAACAGGAAAGAGTTTCAACAATGGTAGGTTAAATGCTAGCTAAAGCGGGATTGAATGATAACCATCGATATAGATAAACAAATGGATAGACTGCTCCATTGTCAATGCAAAGAGAAAAACGCGCCGGGGATTGCGAAGCTGGTGAGAAGATTAACCAATCACAGTTCACTTTTATAGTTGGATGGAAATGCGAAAAACCTTTTAAAATGCTAGAGTATATATTTTTTTGCACATTATTACTAATTAAGGTCTACTATTGACATTTCTGCTGTGTACAACCTAAAATTGTATTTTCAATCTTCGGCAATCCGTATTTTTTATCCCACCAACGGCATCTGGCAACGGCTTCATTTTCCCAGCGTTAAGCAGTCTATCCAGTTGTTTATTTATATCGATGATGATAACAAGTTGGTTTATTAGTATTCCGTGAACGCGACCGTTTAGTGACAGTAACAGCCTCAAAATTTGATAGAATGCATTGTCATCGACATAGAACCTATCTGCCAAGTTTCAACCCCATTGGATGACGGCAAGGGGGTTAATTAGGTGTCCGGAGATTTACCTCCCATCGACAAACATAATTTAACCCTTTATTAATTTAAAGGGTTTTAAAATATATAATTTATTCCACATTTTCAGATTCATTAAAATGACCTTATTACTGTCGAATACAGATAGAAATATATCCCGAACAAATTGACCTACGATGTTCAAATTTGAAGTTCAGGTTGGTAATGGCTCAAGGACCTACCATTTAAGGTTTTCGTTAAAATCGCGCATGCGCATAAGGTAGCTGCTATTAAAAAAAATAATTTTTTTTTCAGTAATTACTAAAAAACGGCTCGAAAGATTTTGTTTAATATCGCAGTGGTAATGTCTCTTAAAGTGTTCTAAACATACCCCCCCTCCGAAATTCCCGTAAAATGCTTTAATGGCGTAAAAAGTTGAAAAACGAATGCCTTTAACACAGCTTTGCTTGAACGTAGGTTATGAAATTTTTTTAAAGACCCGAATTACAATTATTGCACAAAATATCGCCAAACTGGCCATTTTCTTTTAAACGAATGATGGAAATATAAAAACAGTATATGACGCAAATCCACACTAGTTATATAGTGTAATTGAAAGCTGTGCGATGTTCCACACTCCTAGTTGGAGAAGACATTATTTTCTTGTATTACTTTCAGCTTTTATATCAAAGCAAATATGTGCTGATTTACTTATAGCATCTTATTAAAAGAAACCCAACAGAGCAAACAAAAGAATAATGAAGATAAAAAACGACAGAAATAGGCTTTCTATCTTCTATAAGTAAGAATATTTTACAGCTATACTAAACTTCAACTTAACTAGACATCACTTAGACGATAGATCGTGACAGTGCTCATAGGTATTTAATCCATTTTGGCGGCGAGAAAGCATAATGTTCGCCAAACCACAACCCTGTAGAGAACAAAAGGCTGTAAGGTTTGGCGAGAATTATGTCTTCACTCCGCCAAAATGGATTAAATACCTATGAGCACTGTCACGATCTATCGTCTAAGTGATGTCTAGTTAAGTTGAAGTTTAGTATAGTAAGGAAATTGAATTGTATAACGAATTCAAGTTACAACAATCTGATGTTATTCTCTGTTGATTACGAAGTAATATCATATCTTATAAAAGCTTTTTATATAAGTAAATGCGTACAAATTTGTAAGCACAAAATTTTCATAAGTTCCAAAAGTATGAGGGCAAATGAAAGGTATTTAGAAGTAGATTATCGTGACAGGAATTTTAATGTTATGTATTTTGTTTTAATTAAGGTTTTTAATTCCATTAAAATATTCCTTTCATTAAATATAAAGATGTGCTTTAATTGAAACACTGGAGGTGTGGAACATCGTATAGCTTTCAATTAGAGTATAATAAAGGTCACTGAACTCTAATTTGAAATTGAATGGTGTTTTTATTGGTTTCATATTTTCACAGCAATAATTTTTAGATACGCTAAAAAAATATAAATAAATACATTAAAAAAATGCCAAAATGGAGAAACTGGCTATTTTATTCTATAAACATTACATTATCCTTTCTTGTGAGTGAAACAGATGAAAATCAATTGTTGAGAGGCGATGCTCAAGGGCAGAGAGCTCTGTATTAAAGACATTCGTTTTTTAAATTTCGATTTGTTACGAATTTTCGTATATTTGTAAATACTTCTTAGTGTTAATTTTGTAAATAGGAAAATTTATGTACATCTCGTATAAGGCAGAGCAATAGTTCCTCTTTAGTTTGCTTCCCCGCAATGTATGTCTTTAATGCTTGATAACGAGTTTTACAGAGATAACGCTGGGAAGCGAGTTTTACAAGGAGCAGGGCATTTAACGTTATGGTAATGGCCATCTCGCCAAATTGGCTAGATAGAACCAAGTTGGCGACGGTTTTTGCGACTAATTTTTGTTGCGACATTTGACGAGAAATCGCCAAATGTCACCAAACTTGGTGACCATTTGGCGACATTTTCGGTCCCCATGTACATGTATAGGACTTTTCGATTACGATTTGGAAAGTTCTCTAAATATCTACCTCTAGAAGTCTCCTGAAGTATTGACTCCTATATAAGACCAGCCGTGAGTGGAGTTGGTAGGTTAGTCAGTGAGTTGACAGAGTTGAGTTAGTTGGTTGACTGGAATTACTGAGTCTCAGTGAGCATTCAGAGTAGTTCTAAAGTGAACTGTATTGCATTGTCTTTTGCGGCGATTTAGCAGTTGTGTTGTCAAGTTTTTAACTGCTGTTTTGTGCTCTATTGTTGTGAAAAGAGCTGTATTGAGTCTACTAGAATGAAAAGTTCTGGAGTTGTAAAGGAATCTGCGAAGAGTTATATTGGAATAAATTTCTAAAAGTTTTGATCTGCTTTGGCTTCAAATCTTTCGAACCCGTCCTCGCAACAGACTCTTTTATCACACTTCTAAGGGAATTTCGAAGATGGGGATGTTAAAAACACCTTAAGAGGCCGTATTTATAAAAATGTAGTTATTTATTCAAATTTTATTTATTTTTTAGTGAAAATCGTTAGAGCTGTTTTTTAGCAATTGCTGAAAACCATATTTTTTTTTTCATGATTTTTCAAGATATCAAGCTTATGCGCATGCTCAGTTTTGTCAAAAACCTTAATGGTAGATCCCATGGCCACCACAGTAACACATACACTAGATTTGAACATAGCAGGCCAATTCGTTCGGGAGATATGCTGACCCCACACACACACACACACATACACACACACACACACAGTCAGACATTTTTCCAAAACTACTTTTTTGAAATAAGCTTGCACCAAAACGTGGAAAAATGCACACAAAAAAATCATCAATTTTTTTTTTTTTTTAAATTTTTATTTTGACCTAATTCAATACTTTCATTATCGAATGTTTACAAATGGATAATTGAAAGTAAAAATGTATTGATTATAATAAAAATTACAAAAAGAACTAATTGGGAATCGTGAAAAGGCATTTCCAAGTCAATAATCACGATTAATAAAAAAGTTATTGAGTGTTTTCTAAAATATTTTAATTGCTTCTTAAACACGAAGGAAAGTTCGTAAAATTTTACGAAATATACTATCGACCGTTGGCGCGCCAAAAAGTTGGCCAAAATGATTCTTTTAGTCTGCCGAAATGGTCGGTCCGGACGAATGCACGGTCCGCTGCACCAGCTGAGAAATTCTACTAGAAAGTTCGATCTTGTAACGAAATTCAGAAAAACTTTTTATAGGTCAACAAAACTTGTCAACGGGATATTACTATTGCCCAAATTGTCTGTATATAGTGTAAATAGTGATGTATTATTTTAAAATTCTATTGTAATTTATTTTATCTTATTTTATTTATTAACAGCGATTATACAGGTTAGAAAAAGGTGGCAACACCTAAAGCAATCGAGAAATTTCGAGATGTTTCTTGTTCGACGAATTGGCTGGAAATTTCGGGAATGTTCTCACGCGCCTGGAATATAGAGACCGGAGATCGGGAAAGTTTGGAGATTGACTTCGGACTTCGATGAAAATCTGATCGCTTTGTTTACCTATTGGAGTGAGCTTGTATAATCTCTGTATTCGAAGTTGTTTTTATTGAAGCTTGTATGGAAGCTTGATAGTGACTGTTCTTCGAATAATTTTTGTGATTTCTTGAAGAGAGAATAAATATTTTTATACCGTAAAAACTGCGCCATCATTGCCTCTGTGGAAAATTCATAACAATACGTAATTACCAAAAATCAGTAGAATTGGAAATTGAATTGAATGTATTTTAATCACAAATATACTCCATGCGATAATAAGCTCGAATAAGAAATTAAACCTATTAATAATTAACTAATTAATTCTAACTTGGATAAAAAATAATTTCAGGCAAGTTATTTAAAATCGGTGTAAAATTGTGGCAACGCTAATATCTTGAAATCGCTTTCTGATGTGAGTTGTCTTGGCAACGGTGGAACAAGAAAATATCGACGACAAAGCAAGCTAGTTAAATAAAGATTTATAATTCTAAAACCTTCTGATATGGACGCAATCTTATTCCTATATGATTAATTGATGGCGATAGGCAATGGGCAATTCCATAAAATAAACTGATTAGTACCAAATTTTAATAGAAAGCTATATTGGGTCATTGGGCCCGTTATATTGCATTAAAATTTGATAAGGTGTTATTTACCGTTTTCATATTTTTACTTTTTTAAATAAAAATGGTCAGTCTGGCGATATTTATAGCACTAATTTATACATGGCCAAAAAAAAAAAAAAAAAAAAAAAAAAAAATATATATATATATATAAATTTTATATATATATATATATATATAAATTTTATATATATATATATATATATATATATATATATATATATATATATATATATATATATATATATATATATATATATATATATATATATATATATATATATATATATATAAATTTTATATATAAATTTTATATATATATATATATATATATATATATATATATATATATATATATATATATATATATATATATATATATATATATATATATATATATATATATATATATATATATATATATATATATATATATATATATATATATATATATATATATATATATATATATATATATATATATATATATATATATATATATATATATATATATGTATATATATATAAAATTTTCGATGTAATTCAGCAAACATTACATTATTCTTTCTGCAACAGGGTAAAAATCAATCGTAGTTGGGCGATGATCAAGGGTGGACAGCTCTGTGTTGAAGGCACTCGTTTTCAACTTAGTACCATTTTCTCGGATAAAAAAATTATTATTTTTTTTTTGACCGAATGCTATACTTTCATTTCCTATGTAAGCATATGAGTAATTGAAGGTACAAACTTAAGACATTTTATTTACTCGCATATGAATCATTTTATTCTATGATTTTTTGCCATCTTTCCAGAAGCTTGTAAATTCCTTCTCTTTTTACCTTGTCAAAAAGTTATAGAAGTGCTGTTTGACAATCTCGAAATAATTTAACTCCCAGCCGTTCAGAGAATTTTGAAAAGATCTGAAAAGATGAAAATTAAAGGGAGAGGGGGGGGGAGACAATATCTAGTGAATGTTTGAAGGGGTGACTCAAAATATCCCTTACACACTTCAGAGGATATCCTATACTAAACTTCAACTTAACTTGACATCACTAGACGGTAGATCGTCACAGTGCTCATAGGCAATTTAATCCATTTTGGCGGCGTGAAAGCATAATGTTCGCCAAACCACAACCCTATAGAGAACAAAAGGCTATAAGGTTTGGCGAGAATTATGTCTTCACTCCGCTAAAATGGATTAATTGCCTATGAGCACGGTGAAGATCTATCGTCTAGTGATGTCAAGTTAAGTTGGAGTTTAGTATAGTAAGTATCATTGGCTATACTAGCTATACAACACTATTCTAGTCAAGTGTATTTACAAACTACTTTGAATAAAGCCTTGAGATTTGGTAAGTAAGTTTAAAACAGATCACTGAATAAAAAGATATAAATTAAAAACACAAACATAGAGTGTAATATATTTTATTTTATATTTAAAACAATACGTCAATGCATATGAAGTAGCTCCAACTAGTTTTTTCTATTGTCATTTTAATTTTAATTTATAATGGACAATTCCCGCATTTTTTTTAAAAACGAGTGAAATTAGTACATATTTATGAAGAATTTCTTTCTGATTACAAATATTTAAACAAAAGTTCTTTAAAAAAATTAGTTATTTAAATATTAAGAAAAGAAAATGCCCCAAAACCGAGTCAAAACCAGTCAGATCAAAACACACAACAAAATCTGTGACGTAAAGAGATCCCTGCGTTTCTATGGTTATCGTGAGGTTTCTGCCAAATAGTTATCGTTAAAAAAGTTGGCGTTGGTAGACCATTGCCACATTCCATACAGATTGGCGTGATTTGCGAGAAACTTGCAAGGCTAATTTCCGCTGTTGCATTTCAAGCTAAGATGTTTGAGATCTCTTTACGTCACGTTCAACGCCAACGAAATAAGTCGTTTCCTCGCCAACCTCTAACAAGGTAATTTTGATCGGAAATTTAAAAAAAAGAAAAAGCGCATGGAGCAGAAATTTTTTTTTTTTTTTTGGCCTTTTCGGAACATTTAGAATTGAATACAAAAAAAATTTAAAAAATGCGGGAATTGTCCATTGTTAGACATTAAATAAAAACAATTCATATGTCATTTCATTAAGATATACATATACAATTGAAATGATTTTCTTTAATTTTTAGGTAATAATTTCAAACTTTTTGACAGTATATCAGAAGTAAAAAGGATGCATTTTTATATATAATTTTTTTTTCAGTCAATTTTTTAAACAGCTAATTACAATTAAAGTGACTAATTAGAACATTATTAGAAAATACATAAATAAACTTGTAATTAACTTAGAGATATTATTTTTATTGCAAATAAAAGATATTATATGGACGCATGTTCCTATGGAGAATTTTGAGTTTAGCTTTAATATTTATTTAATTATAAGTTTTTAAATAAAAAGTTTAAAAAAAATACATAGTTTTTAACTAAATATTAGGATTCAAGTAGGCATAAAAAATGTGTTTACATCAATATTTATTATATTCTCCATAGAAAACACATTCACAACGATTGTCCACAAAACAAAATGAGAATTTTGTAAATCGGACCATTTATTATGAAGTTATGATCATTGGCGTAAAGTCATATAACACCAAAAAGTCATTCTTCCGAAAACGCGTTTAAAGTTTATTACATTAATGAACGTGATACAAAACAGGTTCACAAAATCTACTGTTATTTAAAAAAGTAAATTGAGTCTCAGAAAGAAAATGGTATAATTTTAATAGTCATGAATTCGGGAATATTTTAACAACACAAAACAAAAACGCAGACTTGAGTCAAATTTCGCAATTCCTAATGTATATGTATACCTTAAGTGATCTTTTTCGTACCTACTCATCAAATTTCAAGATTATAAAGAAAGTAGATTCTAAACGCATTGGGCTACAATGATCGTACTGGAAGACAACACCTCGACGATTGATCAGTTCTGGCAGCTTGGCTTCGATTTCTGTTTTAAATATTGCCATTTGGGAACAATACTTTACCGAATTTATTATCTGATTTTGTGGAAAGGATTCATGATGAATAAGTCCTTTGTTGTACACGAAACATTTCTTTTTGGATACAACCCCCATTGTGATATTACTTGGGGAGGTTCATTTGCTTTATCCCATTTTCATTTTCTTGTACATAATTACTTTTAATTATCAATATTGTTGCGTGGATGGGTTCGAAAGACTTGAAGCCAAAGCAGATCAAAACTTGCAGAAATTTATTCCGATATAACTCTTCGCAGATTATTTTACAACTCCAGAAATTTCCGTTCTAATAGACTCAGTGCAGCTCTTTACACAACAATGGAGCACAAACAGCAGTTAAAAACTAGATACACAACTGCTAAAATCAACGCAAAAGACAATGCAATACAGTTCACTTTCGGAACTCTCTGAATGCTCGCTGAGAGACAACTAACTCAGTAACTCAACTAACTCACCCGCTCTCTTGGCCGACCTTATATAGGAAAGGAGAATCTTTGCGAATCTTCTAGAGATAGAAATTTAGAGAATTTTCCAGATCGCAGTCAAAAAGCCCTATACAGGTACATGGGGACCGAAAATGTCGCCAAATGGTTGCCAAGTTTGGCGTCATTTGGCGATTTCAAGCCAAATTTGGCGACAAAAATTAGTCGCCAAAACCGTCGCCAACTTGGTGAGATTGCCATTAACCATAATGTTAAAGGGCCTTCTCTTTGTAAAACTCGTTTTCCAGCATTTTCTCCGTAAAACTCGTTTTCAAGTATTAAGGGACGCATTGCAGGAAAGCGAAGTGAAGACAAACTCTTGCACTGCCGTATACGAAATGTAATAAATTTTCCTTTCTATATAATTAATACTACGAAATATTTACAAATATACAGATATTCGTAACAATATGTTTACATATTGTAATGAAAGTCTAGCATTCTGTCAATTTTTTTAATTTTTTTTTTTTTTTTCATTTCTCCATGTTTTGGAACATTCTGAGGGAAAGTGGTCTAGAGAAATGTATGCCTGGGAGTACATCATCAGCATAACTCCCGAATAAATTGACCTAAGATGCGCGAATTACTTGTGCGGGTTACTGGTGGCCATGGAACTTACCAATAAGGTTTTCGTCAAAATCGCGTACTCGCAATAGGTTGAAATCATGAAAAATTATGTTTTTCAGCAACTTCAACAAAACTTCTCGAACCATTTTGGATTTAAATCAATGTCTGTTAAGGTAATCGTCCCCATCTTTGAAATTCCAGTAAAAATGCAATAAAAGCGTAAAATGTTATTGCGCCTTTAACACAGAGCTCTCTGCCCTTGAGCATCGCCCATCTAAGTTTTTTTTTTTTTTTCTGTTTCACGCACAGGAGAGGACAATGTAATGTCGATCAAAAAACATCAACATTTTCGCGCCATTTTGGCGTGTTTTTTTTTTGTGTACCCATTTAAAATTATTGCCATAAATATCGCCAAACTGGCAATTTTTATTTAAAGGAGTGAAAATATGAAAACAGTAAATAACGCCATACATTTTAATGCAATGGCCATTATTAGAGAGTAAATGAAAGCTGGGCGATGTTCCACACCCCTAGAATCGTTTTTCTATCACGTGCAATGAAACGTTTAAGTAAAGAGCTTCTTTATTTAGTTTCAGAAAAGAACCAGATACCAAAATTGTAGCAAGCATATTCTGCTGTGTGAAAAGATTGGGCACATCGTAATGCTTTATATACCCAATCTTTTTTTTTAGATGATAAGAAACTGGACTTTTTAGAAGATTTATAGACTGAGAGGCGACTGCAATTTTTTTACCCCATCGAACATCATTCTGAATTTTTTATATAAATTGGAGAAGAGTGAGTAGATTACGAATCCACTGGTCTGCCGTGGCAAAAATGGCAGAAACTGGTCAAAAATCGACTTTTAATAAGTTGAACTAAATCCAATTGCCAAATGCGCCATAACTTGCCAAATAATGAGCATTTTTTTTTATTTTGTAATCCTCACTCTTTAATTTTCAATTAAGAAGGTTGCAGACGATTCAGATATCTTACGACGGTCTACTTGTATCTGTTAAAAAGGAGCCAAGTTGGCAAAAAACATTACGTTACTTATGACGTAACTGATGTCGCCAATTTGGATTACTTTTAAAAGGTATAATGTTTCCGACCCAAAGATCAGAAATCGTTTGCGCTTTTTCTCATTGAAAATCGAAATGAAGTGGGTTGCCAGACGAATAAGTTTGTGCTCTTTTTGCCAAGTTATGACATATTTGGCAATCGGATTTTAGTTCAACTCATTCCAAGTCGATTTTTGATCAGTTTCGGCCATTTTTTCCACGTCAGACCAGTGGATTCGTAATCTACTCACTTTTCTCCAATTTCCATAAAAAATTCAGAATGATGTTCGATGGCGTCCAAAAATTGCAGTCGCCTCTCGGACTATTAGTCTTTGTGATGATTCCTAAAGTGTTTAAAGTTGATATCCAGCGATAGCATCATTTTTTAGGCTCTCGTTTACTGAGAATGATCATCCAGATCGGGTATTATCTTCGGAGCTGAAATTTCTACTCTTTTATTTTTTAAACAACTTTCAAACTGTGTCATTTTCTATATGCGGTACAGATTTTAGAAGCAGTCTAAATAGCTTTTTTCTTTTATTATAATAAAAAAGCATAATATGACAAAAGCTAACTTTGTGATTCATCATTTTGCTTTCAATTATAGCCGGCCAAACGGTATAGTGGTTAGCATGCTAGCTTCTAGACCGCGAGTTTGCTGGTTCGAGTCCCGTGTTAGGCATGGGTGTTTGTAAATGTATGTTGGCTTGTCTAATGACGAATGTTTCGCCGCATTATAGCCCTCGTGTTGCTGACGGCGCCAGATAATCTGAAAACAACCAACCAAGCTTTCAATTATCTATATGTATACATAGGGTTATGAAAGTATAGAATTCGGTAAAAAAGATTTCGATTTTTGTTTTTGCATTTCTCCATGGTTTGGAACATTCTTATTTCAAAAAAATTGTTTAGAAAAAATCTCTGTCTGTATGTTTGTGGTCAGCATAACTCGTGAATAAATTGACCTAAGATATTCAAATTTGGTGTTCGGGTTAGTGGTGAGCATGAAACCTACCATTAAGGTTTTCGTCAAAATCGCGCATGCACATAAGGTAGCTGCCATTGAAAAAAAATCACGTTTTCCATGATTACTAAAAAACGGCTTTAACGATTATGATGTAACTCATAAGATGTTCAAAACATCTCTACATCCAAAATTCAATTAGAAATTCGATAAAGACGCAAAAAGTTGAAAAACGAGTGTTTTTAACGCAGAGCTCTATGAACATGAGCATCACCCCTTAACGAAGGATTTTTTTTTCTTATATACGCTCAAGAAAAGACAATGTAATGCCTATTGAATAACATTGCCGATTTAGCCATCTTGGCGATTTTTTTTTTTTTAGCCCATGTAAAAATTTCCAAAATATCGCCATACTGGCCGTTTTGATTTAAATGAGTGAAAATATAATAACGATAAATAACCCCATAAATTTTAATGCAATGACCAATATTATAGTGCCATCGAAAGTTGTGCGATGTTCCACATCCTTAGTTAATACAGCATTGAATCAAAAATTGTGATATATCGCAAGTTTTAATTATTCGGTGAAAGTAGTAACGACCAAATTCACACATCCGCTTCAGTCAAAGCAACTTCTTATCAGCGATAGCAAAATAATAAGAAGACATCGCATCGTTTTGAAAAACTTCGAAACTTTTTATATGGTTGGTTGGTTGTTTTCAGATTATCTGGCGCCGTCAGCAACACAAGGGCTATAATGCGCCGAAACATTCGTTATTAGACAAGCCAACCTACATTTACAAACACCCATGCCTAACACGGGACTCGAACCCGCAACCTCACGGTCTAGAAGCTAGCACGCTAACCACTATACCGTTTGGTCGGCACTTTTTATATGACCCAATAGTTAAGTAGGACAAAAAAAAAATTTAATTAGTCTTTCTGACTTTCAGTTTTAGATAAATAATGTATCATTATGCAAACGAAGTCTTTAACAAAATATTGAGTTGCCAACTTTGAGAAATAAATATTGGAGTTGCTTTTTCTGTTGGCTGAATTTCTTATCGTTTGGCTGACGAGAAAGAATTCCAGACACTATAATTAATCGCTTCGACTGCGGAAGTATATTTGGTATTTGCGTGCATCATTCTTTAAAATTTATTTGTCTTTGAAATGGATATCTTTTTAAGCAGAGTTTCAAAGAAATTACTATTCAACTGGTTAGCATTTTTCATTCTAAGATTAATGACTTAGTGTCTTTAACATTTCACAATGGAAGTGATAGTTAATAAAATAACTTAAGAAAGAATCGAATTTTAATTTTTCTTTTTTGTCGAGCTAGGAAAATTTTTGGGGGAGGGAAATTTTTTCTTTTTACGTATTATCCCGTCGCCCATATAGCACACATCCTCCCAGGGAGGTCCCTAGGAAGTCATTCGGTGTCCCGGAGATGCCTGGGGACTTCCTAGGGACATCCCTGGTAGGATGTGTGCTATATGGGCGTTGGCGAAACAAAAAGTGTCTCAGACGGATTACCTTAATCCCTTTGAACAGTCAATCCACCGCTCAACTGAGGAATTCTACGGGAATGCCCTGACGTTTTTTTCGAGACGTACCGGACTGCCGAGAAGGCCAAGCAGTTCAAACTTTTTGTCGCCAAAAAAAAGTTCGCTATCGTCAACGGGATTAAACGTCAGTACCAAAAATTCATATATTTGAGGTGCTTAATTTTTGAGTTCAAATGTCTCTAGTATGTAGGATCACCTTTAACTCTACATTTTTAAGTCAGAAAATTATTCATAATATTATATTAAAGTATTATTGAAGAAAAAAAACATAAAAGTATTGCTGCACAAATTGTCTGTATATAGTGTAAATAGTGACGTATTATTTTAAAATTCTATTGTAATTAATTTTATCTTATTTCATTTATTAACAGCGATAATGCAAGTTAGAAAAAGGTGGCAACACCTATAGCAATCGAGAACATTTCGAGATGTTTCTTTTATTTGTCGAGTTGGCTGGATGTTTCGAGAATGCTCTCACGCGCCAGGTATAAATAAGACCGGAGATCAGGAAAGTTTTCAGTGTGACTTCGGATCCCGATGAAAGCTGACCGCTTTGTTTACCTATTGGAGTGAGCTTGTATAATCGCTGTATTCGAAGTTGTTTTTATTGAAGCTTGTATGGAAGCTTGATAATGAAGCTTGATAGTGACTGTTCATCGAATAACTTTTGTGAGCTCTTGAACAGAGAAGAAATATTTTTATACCGTAAACGCTGTGCCATCATTGCCTCAGTGGAAAAATTCATAACACTATAGGTTCCCCTTACGGCCATATATGAAGTAGCAAGTAGTATTTTGCGCTAGTAGCTTCTAGTCAAATAGTATTCTGTACTTAAAGTTTCTCTGCCCCCAAGAGATACTTGACTATATTGTTCCAGAATATCGAGGAATACCTTTTGGGAGATCTCTTAAGAGAAATCTGTCCAGTATTTGAGGATCAAGTGAAATAAAATCCGCCAAACTCCACCAGGCAGTCAAACATTCAAAGTGAGAATATCTGTCACAATCACCATCGTCTCTACTACTCCGCGTCTGCAGAACACCAGGCGTATCTCAATCACAAAACCTCTTGCATTTTATGCACCTGATCCGCCTCTTGCTCGTGACTCTAGTAATTTTCTAGTATATTGTTACGAATTTTTGTATATTTGTAAATATTTCGTAGTGCTAATTTTGTAAATAGTAAAATTTATGTACATTTCGCATAAGGCAATGCAATAGTTTGTTTCCCCGCAATACATGCCGACCAAACGGTATAGTGGTTAGCGTGCTAGCCTCTAGACCGCGAGGTTGCGGGTTCGAGTCCCGTGTTGGCATGGGTGTTTGTAAATGTATGTTGGCTTGTCTAATGATGAATGTTTCGGCGCATTATAGCCCTCGTGTTGCTGACGGCGCCAGATAATCTGAATACAACCAACCCGCAATGCATGTCTTGATGCTTGATAACGGGTATTACAGAGGTAACGCTGGGAAGCGAGTTTTACAAGGAGCAGGGCATTTAACATTATGGTAATGGCAATCTCACCAAATTGGCGAGATAGAGCCAAGTTGGCGATGATTTTGGCGACTAATTTTTGTCGCCAAACTTGGCTCCAAATATCTACCTCTAGAAATTTTAAGAAGGTTTGACTCCTATATAAGCCGGCCAAGCGAGCGGGGGAGTTAGTTAGTTGATTTTGAGTCACTGAATTAGTTGACTGGAATTACTGAGTCTCAGTGAGCATTCAGAATAGTTCTAAAGCGAACTGTATTGCATTGTCTTTTGCAGCGATTTAGCAGTTGTGTTGTAAAGTTTTTAACTGCTGTTTTGTGCTCTATTGTTGTGAAAAGAGCTGTATTGTGTCTACTAGAATGAAAAGTTCTGGAGTTGTAAGAGAATCTGTGAAGAGTTATATTGGAATAAATTTCTGCAAGTTTTGATCTGCTTTGGCTTCAAATCTTTCGAACACGTCCACGCAACAGTATGAAGCTAGTAATTTCTGACGCTAGAAATTTTCAAACAACTTATGTCGTTGATATTTTTCAACCTAATTAAAAGTCTAAAATCTAAATAACGGAATTCAAATAACTGTATATGGAATAAGATTAGTATCGAACCTATTTTAATTTAATCAATTAATATACATGCTTAAATAAATTCAGTTGAATAAAATAATTAACTTCATTATTTCATCTCAAATGAAATTGGTTATTCTAATGAGGAACATTAAATATGTTTAAATAACATTTAAATTGATAGTTGTATTAAGCTTCAACAACTATAATTGACTTTTCTAATTAATTTAACTCATAAGTTTTCCACGAAACATGAAAAATTTCATGTAGAAATTCTAATAGAAATTAATTATTAAAAAACTGTTTAAAACAAAAGTTGTATGTTATTTATGTTTGGCTTTTTACAAACTATCGTTTGAAACAAAAATTGCTAAACTATATATTAACTATTTAAGAATATATGGCTTAAAAATAATTAATAGTTTAAAAAACTAAAAAACACGCTTTAATAGAAAAGTGAACTAAAAAGTAGAAAATAATTTTAAATAAGTTTGAAATAAGAATCGAGTGATTAACAAGAAATATTTATTTTATCGTAAAAAAGCGTGGGGTGTTTTTTAAGATATTTTCATAATGGCTCTACTTTTACTAATATCTGTCATTAAATATTTACAACTATTTACATTAGGCAACCCACGCTTTTTTACGATAAAATAAATATTTCTTGTCAATCACTCTATTCTTATTTCAAACTTATTTAAAATTATTTTCTACTTTTTAGTTCACTTTTCTATTAAAGCGTGTTTTTTGGTTTTTGAAACTATTAATTATTTTCCACTTTTAAGTTTGTTTTTCTATTAAAGCTATTAATTATTTTCCACTTTTAAGTTTGTTTTTCTATTAAAGTTATTAATTATTTTTAAACTATTAATTAATTTTTCTGTAAACTATAAAAATTGTTAGTTAATTTTTTTAGTTAAGTGTGCAAAACTCTCCAGTTGTTCCTGCCAATAATCACATGCTTGTCTCAAATTTAAGTCAGGTGTATGCCTTAGTACACACCGTATTACTTGGCACAAAACACTACCGTATCTCTATGAAAAATCAATAATCCTGAAGATCCTGGTAAGGATAATGCGACTAAAAAAACACGCTTTGTATAACTGTCGTGCCCACGACAAATCTTTCAAATGTCTGCCTTATCAATTGTCGATGATAGGTTCTGTGATTACTGGGATTGTAACGGCACACCAGGGTTCGATTCCGGAGAAGGTTGGTTGGTTGGAATTTAACGGCGCAAGGGCAACACGAGCTAATCCTTGTGATAAAGCGACAAACTTATTGAATTATTGTATTGTCCTCGGTCTTTGACAAGTGTGCAAAGTTTGAATCAAATCTGATCGCTCAAAGTAGGGCAAAATCGAGCCCAAAAGAGTCGGTTACAAGCAAACATACAGGTGAAACTAATAAAAGCGTGTTAAAAAGCAAATTTTATTTTTAACATTAATTTGATTTTTTTTTTTTTTTTTTTTTTTTTTTTTTACATCATTTAAATTAGTAACCACTCATTGGAAAATTAGGAAATTTGGTATTTAGAGGTTTATTTTGGATTCTAAATCTAAATATGGTATAATATTATGGGGTTGCCATTGAACAATTTAAAGTTTGGTTAAATTTTAACATGTAGATGACACCATATGATGAAAAAAAAATTATATAGAATTAACAAAGACCTTCTACGATTTACAAAGGTGTCAGACTTTTGTCATTTCATCAATTAAAATACAAGATATAGCCATCATTTGATTTTTTTTTTTTTTTTTTTTTTTTTTTTTGCGTACTGTACATATAATAATATAATCGGAAAATTATATCTGAAAAAATGAAATGAAAATAATTTTCCTCTGGAAGTAATTTAATTAGGTTCATTAAATATCATATTTTTTTTTACCTAAAACGTATCGTGAAAGTTGTTAATGAAGTTTTTTAGACTAAATTAAATGTATATATATATATATATATATATATATATATATATATATATATATATATATATATATATATATATATATATATATATATATATATAATAAAGTTGAAATATCTCTTCTATAATTATTATTTTTGAAACACTATTTAAGTAATAATTATGAACAACTTTGTTTTCTTATATACAATTAAAAATTTATAAAATAGTTCTTAATCAGTACAGTAGAACCTCGATTAACCGTCCCTCTTTCATTCGGAACTCTCTGTTAACCGACTATCCTTTAGTCTACATCAAAAATCTCCTAAATGAGTGATACATCATTTGCCCTTTTTAAAACCGGAATATTTTCCTTTACACTAAATTTGCATAAGTAATGGTGAGGTTTCTGACCGTTTTTCAAAAGGACTGACATGGTTAGAGTAATAATCATATGCAGATCAAACTGAACTATTGCTTTTAAAGAGACTTCGGGATAGAACCCCGAAACAACGATTATCAAGATTACGACAACAAAAAAAACCGGAATATTTTCCTTTACACTAAATTTGCATAAGTAATGCTGAGGCTTCTGACCGTTTTTCAAAAGGACTGACATGGTTAGAGTAATAATCATATGCAGATCAAACTGAACTATTGCTTTTAAAGAGACTTCGGGATAGAACCCCGAAACAACGATTATCAAGATTACGACAACAAAAACTCATTTCCAACAATTATGTCATAAAAAAAAAAAAAAAAAAAAAAAAAAAAAAAAACATTAAAAGCCCTGCATTCAATAAATGAAAATAATTTACTTTTTATTATTTTTTACAACTCTATTATCCGGCATTTTCGCTTATCCGACCTATCTTCGGTTCAAATTAAGTCGGTTAATCGAGGTTCTAATTATAGTTTTATCTGTTGAAGACAAATTTAGAATTGTTTTAGGAAATTTTAGGGATACTTTTTCATGATCTCTTTAATAAATATACTTAATTTTATGAAGATATAATAAACATTACAGGCTTCAAACTGTACTAAGCACAATAAATTTAATAATAAGCACACTATACTAAACTTCAACTTAACTAGACATCACTTAGACGGTAGATCGTGACAGTGCTCATAGGTATTTAATCCATTTTGGCGACGTGAAAGCATAATGTTCGCCAAACCACAACCCTGTAGAGAACAAAAGGCTATAAGGTTTGGCGAGAATTATGTCTTCACTCCACCAAAATGGATTAAATACCTATGAGCACTGTCACGATCTACCGTCTAAGTGATGTCTAGTTAAGTTGAAGTTTAGTATAGTAACTGAAATATAAAAACCCTTACAGCTAAACAATACAATAATATGTACTATTATTAAAGACTGGCGTTCAAATTTGATTGAAAGAAATATATAAAAGTACGTATACTTGCTTGGTTTCAAAATTACAAATGAAACTTTGTCCAAAAATGTTTGCACCAAATTATTACTTTCTTGTTCATTTCGATAGAGAAAATAATACTTGAAAATATATTGTGAAATATATTGTTACGAATTTTTGTATATTTGTAAATATTTCGCAGTGTTAATTTTGTAAACTTCTGACACCAGTTGTTGCGTGGATGGGTTCGAAAGATTTGAAGCCAAAGCAGATTAAAACTTGCAGAGATTTATTCCAATATAACTCTTCACATATTCCTTTACAACTCCAGAACTTCTCGTTCTAGTAGACTCAATACAGCTCTATACACAACAATAGAGCACAAAACAGCAGCTAAACTTGACACACAACTGCTAAATCGCCGCAAAAGACAATGCAATACAGTTTGCTTTCAGAACTCTCTGAACGCTCGCTGACAGACAACCAAGTCAGTAAATCCACTCAGTCAGTATCTCAACTAACTCAGTAATTTCAGTCAACTAACTGACTAACCAACCAACTCCATTCACGGCCGGTCTTATATAGGAGAGGCGAGCCTTCGTGAATCTTCCAGAGATAGACATTTGGAGAACTTTCCAGATCGTAGTCGAAGAGTCCTATACATGTACATGGGGACCGAAAAAGTAGCCAAATGGTCGCCAAGTTTGGCGACAAAAATTAGTCGCCAAAACCATCATCAACTTGGCTCTATCTCGCCAATTTGGCGAGATTGCCATTACCATAATGTTAAATGCCCTGCTCCTTGTAAAACTCGCTTCCCAGCGTTATCTCTGTAAAACTCGTTATCAAGCATTAAAAGACACACCGCAGGGAAGCCAAGTTAAGACGAACTATTGCACTGACCTTATGCGAAATGTACATACATTTTCCTATTTACAAAATTAACACTACGAAATATTTACAAATATACAAAAATTCGTAACAGTATGTTTGTATTGTATCGTGAATATTAAAATATGTATTGTGTGGGGAAACTTTCTCAAGAAATTTAAACAAGGCTAAATGAAAGTTTCATTGTGATTTTATCGCTTTTGACGTAAACAGAAAAAGTCCGAAAACATAAACAATGTATAAACCAACAAATGCACACATTCGACTTCATTAAATAGAAGAATTACATTAAAGTTTTGGTTTAGCCTCATGATTGGTTGAATACAATTTCAAAACTAATCGCAATAAACCCTTGAAAGGGAAAACATTATTTTGGAAACGACAACTGAAAACGTGAGCTAAATGCTAGTAACTACATTGCTATTAAAAAATTTTAAAAGCAGAAAGAAAAAAAAAGCATAAATATTTATATCTTAAATTTTAAATATTTGAATAAAAACATAAAGACCTTATTAATAAAAAAATATCGAAAACTACCCCAATAAAAAGTCGAAAACAATAGCATTGATGTTGAAGACACAATTAAAAACTTCCACATAATTCCTAAATTGTTATTAAAGATATGATAAACTTGAAAAAAAACAAAAAATACGAAATATGAAAAGTATTCAATTATTTAAAAACTTTACCAAAAAGTATTTATTAATTAAAAAGTATTGAAAACTATCCTTATAAAGAGTCGAAAACAACAGCAGTATCGTTGAAGCCACTATAATGTTATTGAAAAAGCTGAAAGTACCAAACGAGCATAAACATCAACAATCATCTTAAAAATAAAATAATTTAATAAAAATATAATTACATCATATCAATTAAAAATAAATATTTATAACAACCCCTAAAAAAATTCAAAAGCAACAACACTGTTGTTCAAACCACAATTAAAAACTTTATCAAAAAACCCAAAATTATTAATAAAAGTATCACGGGAAAGAAAACTCAAATAATATTAAATTTTTCTCAAATAAAAATAACAGATCTTAAAAAACGCTCACCTGTTGTTGATCGTAAACTATCTCCTATCTCCCTCCAACAGACCGCAGCATGACAGAGAAGCTCGCTTGTCGGGTGACAAGCACAGACTGACTTCGGGACGGAAAGGCTTACCCCCCCCCCACACACACTTTCACTCCATTCGGCCAATCAGAAAGCAGAAGGGGGGAGGGGGAGTGATGGGGGAGAGGAGATGCTCCAACATGTGGGAAGATGGGATTGAAAAATAATACGGAGGATGGAGAGAAATTGTTGTATTTATCTTTGGTCTTGAAGCTCCAGATTTGATGAACTTGTTTTAGCCATGGTGTAGATCTAGTTTATATTTTAAATGGAGTTTTTAGTAATATAATAATATAAGCCATAATATAAATCCTGTATATGCATAGCAAATTTTTATATTCGTTGACACAGCGCCGATTCTGTAAACAGCGTGTGCTTAGTGTTTGCATCAAATTTAAATTATCAAAAACATTTCTATCAGCAAAATGTGCGGCAAACTGCGTTTCAAAATTTATTTATTAAAAATGAACGTGAATTTATGCTCTCACTTCCAGATATCATTTATTTATTCTGTTTGAAGTAATTTTATTATTTATTTATTAAAAAAAAAATCGGTAACAGGAAAGAGTTTCAACAAAGAGTTCAATGCTATTTTAACGCGAATGGATGACGGCAAGTTGTTTTATGAGTATTCCGTAAAATCGACTTGTTAGCGCTCAAAATTTATAACCGACCAGCCCCGAAATTTGATAGAATGCATTGTCATCGACATCGAATCTATCTGCCAAGTTTCAGGTAGATTGGATGATGGCAGATTCCGCAGATTTGCCCCCCATTGACACGCATCAAATAAAAGTTAATATAAAGGATTCAAAAATGGTAGACATTATACCCTGTTAATGATGTCTGATTTAGATACTGTACTGTATTACAAAATATTGTGATATACACTGAAAAGTTTTTTGATATAAAGCAAAATGGGATTCAAAATATTTGTGTATTAGTATATTTCCTTCTCTGAAGAGCTTACTACATTTCACGCTTTGGCGGGACAAAATTTTCAGATTTCATTCTATTTTGAATTAATTGTGTACTACTCGATTTTCAGAACGATAAGTAAATGTAAATATAAGTTAATTAGCAATTATCGATTATTGTGCGTATAAGTGTAATAAAAATCCCTTCTATACTAAACTTCAACTTAACTTGACATCACTAGACGGTAGATCGTCACATGCTCATAGGCATTCAATCCCTTTTGGTGGCGTGAAAGAACAATGTTCGCCAAACCACAACCTTGTAGAGAACTAAAGGCTAGGTTTGGCGAGAATTATGTCTTCACTCCACTAAAATGGATTTATTGCCTATGAGCACGGTGAAGATCTATCGTCTAGTGATGTCAAGTTAAGTTGGAGTTTAGTATAGTATCGGCATTAAATTAATTCATCTTTTCAAAATACGTATTCTTACTTTTATCCCCTTTCACCGATTCATTCATTTACTTCCAACGTTTTCGACAGCTCATTCAAGTGAGAATTGTTTAGGTCTGCTCTTTTTTAATGACGATTTCCATAATTAATGTTCAGTATTGCTCGCTCTTGCGTCAGATGGTTTTGTAGTTTCACTCACCTATGGTATTTTAATTTCCGAAAAGTTCAGAACAATTCCCACGGTTCAATATAGAGCTAGTTTATAGCATTCTTTTGACGAGGATTCGATTGTCATCACCTGTTCTATTTACATGTTGGAATCTCTCTCACCCCAACCTTACCCCCTAAATGTGCTGAGTGTATTCTCAAGAAAGGTTTCCTGACTCGCTACACTGCTAAAACTAATAGACTGAGAGGCGACTGCAATTTTTGGACCCCATCGAACATCATTCTGAATTTTTTATAGAAATTAGAGAAAAGTGAGTAGATTACGAATCCACTGGTCTGCCGTGGCAAAAATGGCCGAAACTGGTCAAAAATCGATTTTTAATAAGTTGAACTAAATCCAATTGCCAAATGCGCCATAACTTGCCAAATAATGAGCATTTTTTTTTTATTTAGTAACCCTCACTCTTTAATTTTCAAGTAAGAAGGTTGCAAACGATTCAGATATCTGGCGATGGTCTACTTGCGTCTATTAAAAGGGAGCCAAGTTGGCAATAAACATTACGTTACTGATGACGCAACTTATGTCGCCAATTTGGCTTACTTTTAAAAGATACTAGTTTTCCGAGCCAGAGATCAGAAATCGTTTGCGCTTTTTCTTATTGGAATTCAAAATGCAGTGGGTTGCCAGACGAAAACGTTTGTTCTCTTTTTGGAAAGTTATGACATATTTGGCAATCGGATTTTAGTTCAACTCATTTCAAGTCGATTTTTGATCAGTTTCGGCCATTTTTGCCACGGCAGACCAGTGGATTCCTAATCTACTAACTTTTCTCCAATTTCTATAAAAAAATCAGAATGATGTTCAATGAGGTTCAAAAATTGCAGTCGCCTCTCGGACTATAACACAATCATGTGAATATTACATATGCATAAATCTATTATGGACTGTAGTCTTATTAATCGAATTTCGCGTGATTTAGGAGAATGACGCCAAAAATGTAATGTAAACCTCTCATTCGTATAGATATTTTTTTAGGAATATTTTTAAATTAATCTTAAGGGGACATGATACCCAAAAAATGACGAAAATGTAAATTTTTACATTTTTATTCCATAATGTGGAGAATATCTTTCTGAATAGTTGTGCAAAAATCTATACTTGTACCTTTGATAGATAAAAAGTTATATTGTATTTTCTAAACCCTCTCACACTATCAAAGCTGAAAAAGAAATCTTTAACACTGTTTTTCTTAGTTCGTTATATTTCAGTTTGAGTGATTTTTAAATCCCTAAGTCTTTTTTCTAAATTTAGTTAGGATTAGGAAATTTTTAGACCGTATTTATACACATCTTATAAACAAAAGTTAGTATGGAATAAGGTGTGTTATGTTTATTTTTTTTTTTTAAATGAAAAATTTGAAAATTTAAAAAAAAAAAAAACGTCGTTTTTCTGCTGTTTTTAGTGTAAAAACATATAAAAACTTGTCCATAGCTTGCATCTTCAAATCCATTCTAACTATTGTTAACAATTATAATACGAATATATTGTACAAATTTCATGAAAAAATACTTAAAATTGTGGAAGGAGTAGCATTTCGAAAAAAGTTTGAAAATTTTTTACAAAATTCAATTAATCAAAAATTATTAATTCAAAAAATTTTTGTATTTTAAATTATGTTTACTTACCATCAACACAATGTAAAATTACTATAGTTTAAATTTTAGTGGTGCAATTTATTAAAATAATTTTTTGGGTACCATTTCCCCTTAAAATAAAAAAAAAGGATTTTAAATAAATTTGGAACATTTTTTTATTTTTTTGCTTAAACTGTTAAAAATAAGTACAATAATTAAGATACAGAAATAAATATTTATTTAAAGGGAAATGTAAAAGTATTCTAAAATGGCAATTATAAATTTGTCTTTTGAAAAAAACTATTGTGTATTAAGAAATTAATGATTGAAAATTGAAATTTTTTAAATTAATAATCACTTTAATTTTGCCAATTAGCATCTGCACTCTAAATTATTTGTTTTAACTTTAAAAATATTTCATAATTTTTTATGGATTTTCGGCTGCGCAGTACAAATTTAATTTAATATTTTTGCTTAGAGTTGTAACAATTTACTCTCAACTGTGTTGTTATGAAATTGCTCGCTAAGTGATAATTTGCAAATTACTAAGCCATAAACACTATAGATATTTAATTGTAAAAAGAAATTAAAGTTATCAAAAAATATTTAATATAACTATGCAAGAGTTTCATACAAAAGTGCCTGAAATGTAAAAGAAAAGAGTTTTCCGAAACAATTCTATGAGAAACTTAGATCTTAGCTCAAAAGGAAGATTTCGTGTGGTTCTGTTGTGTTAGTTTGATTTAACCACCTAATTGCTTTCTAACCAAAGCAGCGCTTTGGTGCATTTTTTGTGGAAATACTGTCAAAATGTCACGCTTATTTTGTTCAGATTTATTTACAAACAAATTTGTTTGCATCAAAAGTTACAAGTACATACATTCACTGCCTTCATTAATGTTGCTTTTTTGAATTTTTGGTTGTATTCAGATTATCTGGCGTAATCAGCAACACGAGGGCTATAATGCTCCGAAACATTCGTTATTAGACAAGCCAACATACATTTACAAACACCCATGCCTAACACGGGACTCGGAACCCGCAACCTAGCGGTCTAAAAGCCAACAAGCTAACCACTATACCGTTTGGTCGGCGCATTTTTGAATGAGTGACCAAAGACGAATTGTCAGTAAAAGCATAATTTTAGTGACGATTCAACTGTACTCGATATAATTGTTTTAAAACCCACTGACGGTCATGTACGTATATATACGTCATTTGATCCCCAGTTTTTCCAGCAATACACAACATTTTTAAATTTATAAATAAAATCTAAAATAATTTATTTTTTAAATATTTTTTCGAGAATGATTGTTTATAATCTATACAAAACCAAATAAATAAAAAAATAATTAAAAAAAATTATATATTTGAATTGGAAATATAATTTAAAAATTATTGCAGGAAAAACTACTGTAGAATTTCACCCATTACCTGGACCGTCAGTGGGTTAACTATTTTTACATAGACATTTCGTAGGATGTGAAATGGAGTTAACCACTACAATAATAACTGTATTTTACAATTATGTCATTTAAGGTATACATATACATTAGGAATCGCGAAATTTGACTCAAATCTGAGTTATTGTTTTTTGGTTTTAAAATATTCCCGAATTCCTTACCATTAAAATGATACCGTTTTCTTTCTGAGACTCAAATTACTTTTTAAATTACAGTAGGTTTTGTAAACCTGTTTTGTATCACGTTCTTTAGTGAAGTAAACTTTAAACGCGCTTTCTGAAGAATGATGTTTTCGTGTTATATGACATTACGCCAACGGTCATAACTTCATAATAAATGGTCCAATTTACAAAATTCTAATTTCTTTTTGTAGACAATAGATGTGAATGTGTTTTCTATGGAGAATCTAATTTATATTGTTATAAACACATTTTTTATGCCTACTTGAATCTTAATTTTTTTTTAAAAACTATGTATTTTTTTAAACTTTTTGTTTAAAAATTTATAATTAAATAAATATTGCAGCCAAATTCAAAATTCTCCATAGGAACATGCGTCAATATAATATCTTTTATTTGCAGTAAAAATCATACCTATAAGTTAATTACAAGTTTATTTATGTATGTTCTAATAATGTCCTAATTAGTCCCTTTAATTGCAATTAGCTATTTAAAAAATTGACGGAAAAAAAGTTTATATATATAAATGCATCCTTTTTAATTCTGATATACTGCCAACAATTTTGAAATTATAACCTAAAAATTAAAGAAAATCATCTCTATTGTATATGTATACCTTTTCAATTTTTGTTAAAGGATATTTGGGGACATTCTTTGGAGTATTGTTCATTTTTTATTTTTGAGTATTTACACGTATTTTTGATATAATCATTATATTCTATGTATCAATATATTCTTTGTTGCGGTACTTTTTACTTCGGAATTATGGTAAAATAAAAGGAAACTACTTGATTTAAATATATTTTTTTGTTCAGTTGCTTTTAATGTTACACAAAAAAGTAGTCTTAGATTTTTAAACCTTAAATGTTAACCAGGTATGGGAAAATGTATCAATAATTGATTATTATAGAAAAGAGGGTGGAAGAATAGTAATTTCTTAGTGGAACTAAATAGGATTGTAAATTCAAATGTATGTTAAACTGAGAAGAAGAAAATGTATGTTAAACTAAGAACTTATTTACGACTTTTAAAAGTAACCTTATTATTTTAATGTTCAATAAGGAAAATAATGTTACGTGGACCTTTACACTTGCCCCATCAAATTCCGGTCGCCCAAACGGTATAGTGGTTAGCGTGCTAGCTTCGAGACCGCGAGGTTGCGGGTTCCGAGTCCCGTGTTAGGCATGAGTTTTTGTAAATGCATGTTGGCTTGTCTAATGACGAATGTTTCGACGCATTATAGCCCTCGTGTTACTGACTGCGTCAGATAGTCTGAAAACAACCAACCAACCATCTAATTCCGATTTAGAGTTCAATTAAAAACAAATATGCATAGTAGGGCATATAAAGTTATATTCAAGTCCAAACTTTTTGAAATGAAAATACAAATATTATATGAATTAATAACAGTTTACTAACAGAAAAGATAGCTTGCAAATAAACCATTCTAATTAGCATCATTAAAAATTACCTAAAATGGAAAATGTTTATGCTTTTTTACAGCAAAAAGTTAATTACTTAAAATACATGAAAAAATTGTAAAATTCCTTTTTATGCAATATTAATGTGCTTAATATTAAATTTCTATTTTAAAAATGTGCTCCCTTTTGTTATCACTTTATGTATAATTTTAAAGTTATTATCTTAATTAGAATCTTAAGAGATCCTATTCATCTCTATAAAAGTTGTCCTTTTTATTCCTTTTTTTTCACACAGTTTACTACAGGTGGCTATCAAAATAATGGATACACCGGCGAATAAAAGTGGCATTTAAAAATGCTCTTTCTAAGCATTAAAATATAATCCTAGCTTCCATTTTTTATAATAGAAAAAGTATATATTATAGAAGGTATGAGGTAGCTTTAGTGAAATTGTATACGTCTTGGATATCTTTTTTAAAGCGTAAAATGTCATACCTCACAGACTTTCAAAGTGGCCAAATTGTAGGAGCCCAACTAGCTGAAGCAACTGTGATCGACTAGCTGGAGAAACTGTGATCAAAACATCCCAGCTTTTAGGAGTTTCTAGAGGTACGGTGTCTAAAGTCACGATAGCGTAAATTATATATTATGGAAGGTATAAGGTAGCTTTAGTGAAACTGTATACGTCTTGGATTTCTTTTTAAAAGCGTAAAATGTCATACCTCACAGACATTCAAAATGGGCAAATTAAAGGAGCCCAACTAGCTGGAGCAACTGTGATCGACTAGCTGGAGAAACTGTGATCAAAACATCCCAGCTTTTAGGAGTTTCTAGAGGTACGGTGTCTAAAGTCACGATAGCGTAAAGTATATATTATGGAAGGTATAAGGTAGCTTAAGGGAAACTGGATACTTCTTGGATTTCTTTTTAAAAGCGTAAAATGTCATACCTCACAGTCTTTCAAAGTGGCCAAATTGTAGGAGCCCAACTAGCTGGAGAAACTGTGATCGACTAGCAGGAGAAACTATGACCAAAACATCCCAGCTTTTAGGCGTTTCTAGAGGTACGGTGTCTAAAGTCACGATAGCGTAAAGTATATATTATGGAAGGTATAAGGTAGCTTTAGGGAAACTGGATACTTCTTGGATTTCTTTTTAAAAGCGTAAAATGTCATACCTCACAGACTTTCAAAATGGGCAAATTAAAGGAGCCCAACTAGCTGGAGCAACTGTGATCGACTAGCAGGAGAAACTATGACCAAAACATCCCAGCTTTTAGGCGTTTCTAGAGGTACGGTGTCTAAAGTCACGATAGCGTAAAGTATATATTATGGAAGGTATAAGGTAGCTTTAGGGAAACTGGATACTTCTTGGATTTCTTTTTAAAAGCGTAAAATGTCATACCTCACAGTCTTTCAAAGTGGCCAAATTGTAGGAGCCCAACTAGCTGGAGAAACTGTGATCGACTAGCAGGAGAAACTATGACCAAAACATCCCAGCTTTTAGGCGTTTCTAGAGGTACGGTGTCTAAAGTCACGATAGCGTAAAGTATATATTATGGAAGGTATAAGGTAGCTTTAGGGAAACTGGATACTTCTTGGATTTCTTTTTAAAAGCGTAAAATGTCATACCTCACAGACTTTCAAAATGGGCAAATTAAAGGAGCCCAACTAGCTGGAGCAACTGTGATCGACTAGCTGGAGAAACTATGACCAAAACATCCCAGCTTTTAGGCGTTTCTAGAGGTACGGTGTCTAAAGTCACGATAGCGTAAAGTATATATTATGGAAGGTATAAGGTAGCTTTAGTGAAACTGGATACTTCTTGGATTTCTTTTTAAAAGCGTAAAATGTCATACCTCACAGACTTTCAAAATGGGCAAATTAAAGGAGCCCAACTAGCTGGAGCAACTGTGATCGACTAGCTGGAGAAACTGTGATCAAAACATCCCAGCTTTTAGGAGTTTCTAGAGGTACGGTGTCTAAAGTCACGATAGCGTAAATTATATATTATGGAAGGTATAAGGTAGCTTTAGTGAAACTGTATACGTCTTGGATTTCTTTTTAAAAGCGTAAAATGTCATACCTCACAGACTTTCAAAATGGGCAAATTAAAGGAGCCCAACTAGCTGGAGCAACTGTGATCGACTAGCTGGAGAAACTGTGATCAAAACATCCCAGCTTTTAGGAGTTTCTAGAGGTACGGTGTCTAAAGTCACGATAGCGTAAAGTATATATTATGGAAGGTATAAGGTAGCTTTAGGGAAACTGGATACTTCTTGGATTTCTTTTTAAAAGCGTAAAATGTCATACTTCACAGTCTTTCAAAGTGGCCAAATTGTAGGAGCCCAACTAGCTAGAGAAACTGTGATCGACTAGCAGGAGAAACTATGACCAAAACATCCCAGCTTTTAGGCGTTTCTAGAGGTACGGCGTCTAAAGTCACGATAGCGTAAAGTATATATTATGGAAGGTATAAGGTAGCTTTAGGGAAACTGTATACGTCTTGGATTTCTTTTTAAAAGCGTAAAATGTCATACCTCACAGACTTTCAAAATGGGCAAATTAAAGGAGCCCAACTAGCTGGAGCAACTGTGATCGACTAGCAGGAGAAACTATGACCAAAACATCCCAGCTTTTAGGCGTTTCTAGAGGTACGGTGTCTAAAGTCACGATAGCGTAAAGTATATATTATGGAAGGTATAAGGTAGCTTTAGGGAAACTGTATACGTCTTGGATTCCTTTTTAAAAGCGTAAAATGTCATACCTCACAGACTTTCAAAATGGGAAAATTAAAGGAGCCCAACTAGCTGGAGCAACTGTGATCGACTAGCTGGAGAAACTGTGATCAAAACATCCCAGCTTTTAGGAGTTTCTAGAGGTACGGTGTCTAAAGTCACGATAGCGTAAAGTATATATTATGGAAGGTATAAGGTAGCTTTAGGGAAACTGGATACTTCTTGGATTTCTTTTTAAAAGCGTAAAATGTCATACCTCACAGACTTTCAAAATGGGCAAATTAAAGGAGCCCAACTAGCTGGAGCAACTGTGATCGACTAGCAGGAGAAACTATGACCAAAACATCCCAGCTTTTAGGCGTTTCTAGAGGTACGGTGTCTAAAGTCACGATAGCGTAAAGTATATATTATGGAAGGTATAAGGTAGCTTTAGGGAAACTGGATACTTCTTGGATTTCTTTTTAAAAGCGTAAAATGTCATACCTCACAGACTTTCAAAATGGGCAAATTAAAGGAGCCCAACTAGCTGGAGCAACTGTGATCGACTAGCTGGAGAAACTATGACCAAAACATCCCAGCTTTTAGGCGTTTCTAGAGGTACGGTGTCTAAAGTCACGATAGCGTAAAGTATATATTATGGAAGGTATAAGGTAGCTTTAGTGAAACTGGATACTTCTTGGATTTCTTTTTAAAAGCGTAAAATGTCATACCTCACAGACTTTCAAAATGGGCAAATTAAAGGAGCCCAACTAGCTGGAGCAACTGTGATCGACTAGCTGGAGAAACTGTGATCAAAACATCCCAGCTTTTAGGAGTTTCTAGAGGTACGGTGTCTAAAGTCACGATAGCGTAAATTATATATTATGGAAGGTATAAGGTAGCTTTAGTGAAACTGTATACGTCTTGGATTTCTTTTTAAAAGCGTAAAATGTCATACCTCACAGACTTTCAAAATGGGCAAATTAAAGGAGCCCAACTAGCTGGAGCAACTGTGATCGACTAGCTGGAGAAACTGTGATCAAAACATCCCAGCTTTTAGGAGTTTCTAGAGGTACGGTGTCTAAAGTCACGATAGCGTAAAGTATATATTATGGAAGGTATAAGGTAGCTTTAGGGAAACTGGATACTTCTTGGATTTCTTTTTAAAAGCGTAAAATGTCATACTTCACAGTCTTTCAAAGTGGCCAAATTGTAGGAGCCCAACTAGCTAGAGAAACTGTGATCGACTAGCAGGAGAAACTATGACCAAAACATCCCAGCTTTTAGGCGTTTCTAGAGGTACGGCGTCTAAAGTCACGATAGCGTAAAGTATATATTATGGAAGGTATAAGGTAGCTTTAGGGAAACTGTATACGTCTTGGATTTCTTTTTAAAAGCGTAAAATGTCATACCTCACAGACTTTCAAAATGGGCAAATTAAAGGAGCCCAACTAGCTGGAGCAACTGTGATCGACTAGCAGGAGAAACTATGACCAAAAAATCCCAGCTTTTAGGCGTTTCTAGAGGTACGGTGTCTAAAGTCACGATAGCGTAAAGTATATATTATGGAAGGTATAAGGTAGCTTTAGGGAAACTGTATACGTCTTGGATTTCTTTTTAAAAGCGTAAAATGTCATACCTCACAGACTTTCAAAATGGGCAAATTAAAGGAGCCCAACTAGCTGGAGCAACTGTGATCGACTAGCTGGAGAAACTGTGATCAAAACATCCCAGCTTTTAGGAGTTTCTAGAGGTACGGTGTCTAAAGTCACGATAGCGTAAAGTATATATTATGGAAGGTATAAGGTAGCTTTAGGGAAACTGGATACTTCTTGGATTTCTTTTTAAAAGCGTAAAATGTCATACCTCACAGACTTTCAAAATGGGCAAATTAAAGGAGCCCAACTAGCTGGAGCAACTGTGATCGACTAGCAGGAGAAACTATGACCAAAACATCCCAGCTTTTAGGCGTTTCTAGAGGTACGGTGTCTAAAGTCACTATAGCGTAAAGTATATATTATGGAAGGTATAAGGTAGCTTTAGGGAAACTGGATACTTCTTGGATTTCTTTTTAAAAGCGTAAAATGTCATACCTCACAGACTTTCAAAATGGGCAAATTAAAGGAGCCCAACTAGCTGGAGCAACTGTGATCGACTAGCTGGAGAAACTATGACCAAAACATCCCAGCTTTTAGGCGTTTCTAGAGGTACGGTGTCTAAAGTCACGATAGCGTAAAGTATATATTATGGAAGGTATAAGGTAGCTTTAGTGAAACTGGATACTTCTTGGATTTCTTTTTAAAAGCGTAAAATGTCATACCTCACAGACTTTCAAAATGGGCAAATTAAAGGAGCCCAACTAGCTGGAGCAACTGTGATCGACTAGCTGGAGAAACTGTGATCAAAACATCCCAGCTTTTAGGAGTTTCTAGAGGTACGGTGTCTAAAGTCACGATAGCGTAAAGTATATATTATGGAAGGTATAAGGTAGCTTTAGGGAAACTGGATACTTCTTGGATTTCTTTTTAAAAGCGTAAAATGTCATACTTCACAGTCTTTCAAAGTGGCCAAATTGTAGGAGCCCAACTAGCTAGAGAAACTGTGATCGACTAGCAGGAGAAACTATGATCAAAACATCCCAGCTTTTAGGCGTTTCTAGAGGTACGGCGTCTAAAGTCACGATAGCGTAAAGTATATATTATGGAAGGTATAAGGTAGCTTTAGGGAAACTGTATACGTCTTGGATTTCTTTTTAAAAGCGTAAAATGTCATACCTCACAGACTTTCAAAATGGGCAAATTAAAGGAGCCCTACTAGCTGGAGCAACTGTGATCGACTAGCAGGAGAAACTATGACCAAAAAATCCCAGCTTTTAGGCGTTTCTAGAGGTACGGTGTCTAAAGTCACGATAGCGTAAAGTATATATTATGGAAGGTATAAGGTAGCTTTAGGGAAACTGGATACTTCTTGGATTTCTTTTTAAAAGCGTAAAATGTCATACTTCACAGACTTTCAAAGTGGCCAAATTGTAGGAGCCCGACTAGCTGACGCAACTGTGATCGACTAGCTGGAGAAACTATGACCAAAACATCCCAGCTTTTAGGCGTTTCTAGAGGTACGGCGTCTAAAGTCACGATAGCGTAAATTATATATTATGGAAGGTATAAGGTAGCTTTAGTGAAACTGTATACGTCTTGGATTTCTTTTTAAAAGAGTAAAATGTCATACCTCACAGACTTTTAAAGTGGCCAAATTGTAGGAGTCAGACAATCTGAAGCAACTGTCATCGACTAGCTGGAGAAACAATGATCAAAACATCCCAGCTCTTAAGTTTTTCTAGAGGTACGGTGTATAAAGTTATAATAGCGTAAAATATATATTATGGAAAGTATAAGGTACTTTTAGTGAAATTGTATACGTCTTGGATTTCTTTTTAAAAAAGTAAAATGTCATACCTCAAAGACTTTCAAAGTGGCCAAATTGTAGGAGCCCGACTAGCTGGTGAAACTATGATCAAAACATCCCAGCTTTTATGCGTTTCTAGAGATACGGGGTCAAAAGTCACGATAGCTTAAAATATATATTATGGAAGGTATAAGATAGTTTTACTGAAATTGTATACGTTTTTAATATCTTTTTAAAATCGTAAAATGCCATACCTCACAGACTTTAAAAGTGGCCAAATTGTAGGAGGCCAACTAGCCGGAGAAACTATGATCAAAACATAACACCCTTCAGACGTTTCTATAGGAACGGTGTCTAAAGTCACGATAGTTTAAAGTACATATTATGGAAGATAAAAGGTATCTTTAGTGAAATTGTATACGTCTTGGAATTATTTTTTACAACGTAAAATGTCATGCTTCACAGACTTTCAAAGTGGCCAAATTGGTGGAGCCCGACTAGCTGGAACAATTGTGATCTACTATACTAGAGGACAGAATGAATTGAGCTCACTCAATACTCTACAACGATAGGGGAACCGGTTCCTACAGCGCATTCAATAAGCTCAATTCATCTTGTCCTCTAGTATAGCTGGAGAAACTGTGATCAAAACATCCCAACTTTTCGGCATTTCTAGAGGTACGGTGTCTAAAGTCACAATAGCGTAAAGTATGTATTATGGTAAGGTATAAGGTAGTTTTAGGGAAATTGTATACGTCTTGGATATCTTTTTGAAAGAGTAAAATGTCATAACTCACAGACTTTCAAAGTGGCCAAATTGTAGGAGCCTGACTAGCTGGAGAAACTATGATCAAAACATTCCAATTTTCAGACGTTTCTATATGTACGGTGTCTAAAGTCACGATATTTTTAAATACATATTATGGAAGATAAAAGGTATCTTTAGTGAAATTGTATACATCTTGGAATTTATTTTACAACGTAAAATGTTGGTTGTATTCAGATTATCTGGCGCCGTCAGCAACACGAGGGCTATAATGCGCCGAAACTTTCGTCATTAGACAAGCCAACATACATTTACCAACACCCATGCCTAACACGGGACTCGAACCCGCAACCTCGCGGTCTAGAAGCCAGCACGCTAACCACTATACCGTTTGGTCGGCTAAACGTAAAATGTCATACTTTACAGACTTTCAAAGTGGCCAAATTGTTGGAGCCCGACTAGCTGGAGAAACTGTGATCAAAACATCCGAGCTTTTAGGTGTTTCTAGTGGTACAGTGTCTTAAGTCATGACAGCGTACACTCAACGCAGAAAGGCGAACACGGCAAAGCAAAATAGTGCACGATTGGAGAAGCTGGCTAAGAAGAGACTGACTAGTTTCGAAACGGATTGTAATGTCTAACAAAAATAAGGAATGGTACAATATTCGTCTAAACACTATTTACCAATTGTATGTTTTGACTCCCTGGCGAATCCAAGCTGTATTGCTAGTCAAAGGCAGTCGTACACCATATGTTGAAATTACTAGCTCTAATTACTCTACCAGAGTAAAAGAGCTGTTTAGAATTCTTGAGACTCAGGACAGTTGACGATCTTTTTTTTTATAAACTTAAAGATATTTATTTCACTTTTGAAATATTCTGTTGAGGGAGCTGTTCCCTGGAGAGAGGATCTCCAACCACTCGGTGTGGCGGTCTATTCCTCTCTCCCTATTTCCTCCCACAGAAGGAAAGCGGGGGAGTTTTGCATTCCAACCCAAAAGGGGCCTCTCAACATAGTGACTCACATCCGGGCTGGTCTGCAACATACTCCCTCCTTTGAGTTTATGTTTTAAACTTAAACTTAATCCTAAAACAGCTATCCCCCAACAGAAAAACATTACATTTTACATGAACGAAAATATACGCAAAGTATTATGCAATACATTTTAAACTATATTATGTTATTAAATGCCAAACTTCAAAAGATATATAAGAGCATACAATTTAAATTCAAAGTAGGACATATAAGATGAAAATATTTTCGGTAATAATTTTCCAAGTTATCATGCTTAATATGTTAAACGATCTGAAGTAATAATTGCTCGACCACTTTTGGTACGAACACTAAAATCAGGAATTTTCTTAGAATTTAAAGAGTCTGCAATCTCCAAACAATAAAGACTTTTAACCAGTCTTAATAGTTCTCTGGATTCAGTTTTTACTTCGGCTACTCGAACCACGCCATCTTTACCTGGTAAAAGTTTGATTACTTTAACCAGAGACCAGAATACCCGTTTCTTGTTGTCATTTTCTGTAAGAACAATGTCACCCAATGACAGAGGCCTAAGTTTTGTGCTGTGAATTGTCTGATGCCTTAACTGTCCCAAGTATTCGATTCGAAAACATGGCCTAAGACTATCTCGTAAGATTTGTTAGTATTGGGACCTCTTGTTCAGCCCACTATGGTCCAATGTGTTTATGTCATTAACCCTTGAAGATCTTATCTCTTGATGGAACATAGACGGGGTTAAAGGCGCAAGATCATTCACATCTTGGGACAGATATGTAAGTGGTCGTGAGTTTACAATTATTTCATAATCGCCAAGAATAGTGAGCAACTCCTCATATGACAATGAGGCTCTACCTAAAATCTTTCTTAGAACTCGCTTAATCATTTGAATGATTCTCTCCCAAAATCCTCCAAACCAAGAGGCAGTAGGAAGATTGAATTTCCAGTTTATCCGTTGAACTTCAACGGTGCTAGAAATCAAGTTCCAATCAATATTGGATAGGGATCTGTTGGCACAAATGAAGTTAAATCCATTGTCCGAATCAATGGTTGAAGGACGTCCCCTTCTAGATACGAAGAGGCGAAGAGTCAGGAGAAAAGCTTCAGTAGATAGCGATGTAGTCAACTCCAAATGAATGGCACGATAAACAGCGCAAGTGTAAAGTACCATCCAAGCTTTCTGTCCATCTTTCAGGAAGAGAGAACCAGCTAGATCCACCCCTACCACTTGAAAGACTGCCGTATCCTGAACCCTATCTTGATGTAGAGACACTGGTTCAGTTTCACAATTTGCGGCACTGAATCGTTTACAACACACGCATTGTTGTACCACAGCACGTATTGTTTTTATGGTTTTTATTATCCAGAATTTTTCTCTCAAATGTGTCATGAACAATGACACACCAGCGTGTAAGAGATCTAGGTGCTTGTATTTAATTAGCAAAAGTACCACCGGATGATCCGCAGGCAATAAAATTGGATATCTGAAATCCAATGTACCTTCTCTATAGCTGACTTTAGTTTTCACCCTCAAAATGCCAGCCTCACCATAAAAAGGTTCTAGGTTGCGAATCTTTTCATCGTTTACACCTGTGAACGATTCATTTTGAATTAATTTGAAAAGCACTTGTTCTGCGTTTTCAATTTCCGGGCACGTCAGATTAGATGATCGAACTATGTCTACTTTCTTCGAATTCTTAACAAAACGTAACATCCATGCTAACATACGAACATTTTTTTAAAAATGAAGAAAAATATTCACAATACCACTTAGGCGATTTCACGTCATTATGAGCGGTCAAAAGGCTTCTAAATTTTCTCGGCCCAAAATTATATCCTCATCTGGCATTTCTGTACTAGAGGGCCACTCAGACTCTGATTTATAGAGCCATGATGGACTCTCCCACTATTTTAAATGTATTAACTTTTCGGCTGTACAACCACGAGATGAAAGATCGGCAGGATTATAAACACCAGGAATATGATGCCATATTTGAGGATCCGCCATAGAACGGATTTCGCTTACCCTATTAGACACAAAAGTACCCCACTTATTTGTTCTTCGAATCCAACTCGAAGCTGTAGAAGAATATGTCCAAAAAAAAATTGACGAATCTCTGAGATCTCTTTCAAGTCGATCAAAACTGTATTCGCCATTCTTGAACCAATTACACAGGGCAGAAGCTCTAATCGTGGAATTGAAATGTAATTTAATGGAGCAACCCTAGAACGTGCATTAACAAGTTGAACGACAACTTCATTTTGAGTTTCAATTCGAATGAATATGAAATGTTGCATACGAGTCCTTACATACATCACAGAAAGTATGCAGACATACGTCGATAATAGACTGAGAGGCGACTGCTCCATTGAACATCATTCTGAATTTTTTATAGAAATTAGAGAAAAGTAAGTAGATTACGAATCCACTGGTCTGCCGTGGCAAAAATGGCCGAAACTGGTCAAAAATTGACTTTTAATAAGTTGAACTAAATCCAATTGCCAAATGAGCCATAACTTGCCAAATAATGAGCATTTTTTTTTTTTTTTTGGTAACCCTCACTCTTCAATTTTCAATTAAGAAGGTTGCAGACGATTCAGATATCTGGCGACGGTATACTTGCATCTATTAAAATTGAGCCAAGTTGGCAAAAAATATTACGTCAGTTATGACGTAACTGATGTCGCCAATTTGGCTTACTTTTAAAAGATATAAGTTTTCCGAGCCAAAGATCAGAAATCGTTTGCGCTTTTTCTCATTGAAAATCAAAATGAAGTGGGTTGCCAGACGAATAAGTTTGTTCTATTTTTGGCAAGTTATGACATATTTGGCAATCGGATTTTAGTTCAACTAATTCCAAGTCGATTATTGATCAGTTTCGGCCATTTTTGCCACGGCAGACCAGTGGATTCGTAATCTACTCACTTTTCTCTAAAATTTCTATAAAAAATTCAGAATGATGTTCGATGGGGTCCAAAAATTGCAGTCGCCTCTCGGACTATAATATTAGATGTATTTAAACAAAACCATCTGGGAAGTTTAATAGTTTTAAGTAAAGGTACCTGTTGCATCCATTGGTTGAATTGTTTAGTAATATTATCTGGTAGGGGTTCATCCCATTTCACTTTTAAGTTACAAGCCTGTTGTATAGTTAATTTTGGAACAAGTGTCACAGGACAAGTAATTCCGATAGGATCGAAAACGCGTTGCACTCTTGACAAAATTACACGTTTGGAAACAACATTCACTTCATCATTTTTGCCGTCTATCCTACAGGATAACGTATCTGTATTCAAATCCCAGATTAATCCAAGAACAGGAACAACACTTGGGGTGCCCCCCTTCACATGATATATAACCATCCACGTTTGATCTCCAATCTCGCAAGTTAAAACAAGCAGTAGACATTAATATCTTTGCTTCTACAGTAATTTTTTTTTTTACTTCATCCTCAGTACTCAGACTAGTGATACAATTATCTACATAAAATGACATCCCTAAAATTTTGGATGCTTTTGGAAAGATTGTCAGACGCTAAGTCCAAATGATGATTAATAGTGGCACTCAAGAGAAAGGGTGAACTCTTCACACCAAAACACACACGTCTGCGGCAATTAGACACTAACTCATCACATTCCCTTTTAAACCATATGAACCTCAAGGAATCTCTATCCTTTTCAGCAATTCCAATTTGTAGGAAAGCCCTTTTCAATATCCGATGTCAACCCGAATTTGTTTACAAAGGAAGCGGCCAAACAAGGAAGGTATTAAGTCAATCAAATTAGGCCCCTTTTCTAAGCAATCATTTAGAGAATGTAGTCCCTTATTTTTACATGAAGCATCGTACACAGGTCTTATTTTGGTACTACTACCCTCTTTAAATACTGGTCTGTGTGGTAAATAATAAACACCCACTTCTTCATTATTATTGACTATACTAAACTCCAACTTAACTTGACATCACTTGACGATTAGATCTCCCCCGTGCTCGTAGGAATTTAATCCATTTTGGCGGAGTGAAAGCATAATGTCCGCCAAACCTTATTAGCCTTTTGTTCTCTGCAGGGTTGTGGTTTGGCGAACATTATGCTTTCACGCCGCCAAAATGGATTAAATGCCTATGAGCTCTGTGACAATCTACCGTCTAGTGACGCCAAGTTAAGTTGAAGTTTAGTATAGTTCAATAATATCTCGGGATAACCATTCACTAAAGACATCCCCATAAGCCTCAACCTTATCTAAACCTCTAAATTTCCTTTGAGTGTTTTGAGCCCTATTCTCTGCAATATTCTTATTGTTGGGCAAAATAGACTTGTCTAAACCCTAGGGCAATGACACTTCATACCTTCCCTGGGAATCCATAGTCAAAGTTTCCCATGAAATAGTGCATAGTTTCTTCCTGTAACTCTACTTTTGATTTATTTTCTACATGATCTTTTATTCCCACGACCTCTAAATCCCAAAACTGAGTTTTGTTTCTATCTGTTACCACAGTTAAGAAGTGCAAAAAGCGCTTCTCTTCTCGCTATGTTTTGATTACAAGAAATTTTCCCCATTAAAGTGTGACCCAATCGAGTTGCCACTGAAACCAAATAGACTGAGAGGCGACTGCAATTTTTGGACACGATTGAACATCATTCTGATTTTTTTTATAGAAATTAGAGAAAAGGGAGTAGATTATGAATCCACTGGTCTGCCGTGGCAAAAATGGCCGAAACTGGTCAAAAATCGACTTTTAATAAGTTGAACTAAATCCAATTGCCAAATGAGCCATAGCTTGACCAATAATGAGCATTTTTATTTTTTATTATTATTTGGAAACCCTCATTCTTTAATTATTAAGTAAAAAGGTTGCAGACGATTCAGATACCTGGCGACGGTCTACTTGCATCTATTAAAAGGGAGCCAAGTTGCCAATAAACATTAAGTCACGGATGACGTAACTGATATCGCCAATTTGGCTTACTTTTAAAAGATACACATTTTCCAAGCCAGAGATCAAAAATCGTTTGCGCTTTTTCTCATTGAAAATCAAAATGCAGGGTTGCCAGACGAAAAAGTTTGTTTTCTTTTTGGCAAGTTATGGCATATTTGGCAATCGGATTTTAGTTCAACTCATTCCAAGTCGATTTTTGATCAGTTTCGGCTATTTTTGCCACGGCAGACCAGTGAATTCCGTATCTACTCACTTTTCTCCAATCTCTATAAAAATTTCAGAAAGATTTTCGATGAGTTCCAAAAATTGCAGTCTCCTCTCGGGCTAAAACCATTTTTTAAACTTATCACCTGACCAGTCAATTAATTTCCCAGCAATATTAACTCCAATTAATAACTTTATCTCGGAATGAACATCAGATTTAGGATTATATTCTATATCACTTAACAGGATCCCATGTTTACAAAGCTTCCCAATCAAAGTACCAGAAGGTGCTCTGTTAATTTCTGAGCAAATTAAAGGCTGGTCTAATACATCAAAATTACAAATGTAACTTAAATCTACACTTTTTACATTTATTTTATATTTACTATGTTTCTTTTTGGAAGTCTCTACACCTCCAAATAATTTTTTACTCACTCTAATCTCCCCTAACCTTTCGTTACCCATAGTTTTAACAATACCTTGAGTTAGATACGACAAAGAACTACCCGTATCAATGATTGTCCTATCTGCAATTTCCTTATCCCCGTCAAATATTTTCACTGCAAGCGTTTGCAACACAACATTTGAAATGTAAGCTTTAGTAGCTAAAGCAATGTTAGTAGTTCCTTCCTCAACGCTTTCCTCTGAGCTGCTATTTATTTTATTTTCAAACAAAGGGAATAAACAAAGAAAAAATTGAAAATTGATCAATGATTGTCCTATCTGCAATTTCCTTATCCCCGTCAAATATTTTCACTGCAAGCGTTTGCAACACAACATTTGAAATGTAAGCTTTAGTAGCTAAAGCAATGTTAGTAGTTCCTTCCTCAACGCTTTCCTCTGAGCTGCTATTTATTTTATTTTCAAACAAAGGGAATAAACAAAGAAAAAATTGAAAATTGATCAATGATTGTCCTATCTGCAATTTCCTTATCCCCGTCAAATATTTTCACTGCAAGCGTTTGCAACACAACATTTGAAATGTAAGCTTTAGTAGCTAAAGCAATGTTAGTAGTTCCTTCCTCAACGCTTTCCTCTGAGCTGCTATTTATTTTATTTTCAAACAAAGGGAATAAACAAAGAAAAAATTGAAAATTGATCAATGATTGTCCTATCTGCAATTTCCTTATCCCCGTCAAATATTTTCACTGCAAGCGTTTGCAACACAACATTTGAAATGTAAGCTTTAGTAGCTAAAGCAATGTTAGTAGTTCCTTCCTCAACGCTTTCCTCTGAGCTGCTATTTATTTTATTTTCAAACAAAGGGAATAAACAAAGAAAAAATTGAAAATTGATCAATGATTGTCCTATCTGCAATTTCCTTATCCCCGTCAAATATTTTCACTGCAAGCGTTTGCAACACAACATTTGAAATGTAAGCTTTAGTAGCTAAAGCAATGTTAGTAGTTCCTTCCTCAACGCTTTCCTCTGAGCTGCTATTTATTTTATTTTCAAACAAAGGGAATAAACAAAGAAAAAATTGAAAATTGATCAATGATTGTCCTATCTGCAATTTCCTTATCCCCGTCAAATATTTTCACTGCAAGCGTTTGCAACACAACATTTGAAATGTAAGCTTTAGTAGCTAAAGCAATGTTAGTAGTTCCTTCCTCAACGCTTTCCTCTGAGCTGCTATTTATTTTATTTTCAAACAAAGGGAATAAACAAAGAAAAAATTGAAAATTGATCAATGATTGTCCTATCTGCAATTTCCTTATCCCCGTCAAATATTTTCACTGCAAGCGTTTGCAACACAACATTTGAAATGTAAGCTTTAGTAGCTAAAGCAATGTTAGTAGTTCCTTCCTCAACGCTTTCCTCTGAGCTGCTATTTATTTTATTTTCAAACAAAGAGAATAAACAAAGAAAAAATTGAAAATTGATCAATGATTGTCCTATCTGCAATTTCCTTATCCCCGTCAAATATTTTCACTGCAAGCGTTTGCAACACAACATTTGAAATGTAAGCTTTAGTAGCTAAAGCAATGTTAGTAGTTCCTTCCTCAACGCTTTCCTCTGAGCTGCTATTTATTTTATTTTCCAACAAAGGGAATAAACAAAGAAAAAATTGAAAATTGATCAATGATTGTCCTATCTGCAATTTCCTTATCCCCGTCAAATATTTTCACTGCAAGCGTTTGCAACACAACATTTGAAATGTAAGCTTTAGTAGCTAAAGCAATGTTAGTAGTTCCTTCCTCAACGCTTTCCTCTGAGCTGCTATTTATTTTATTTTCCAACAAAGGGAATAAACAAAACAAAAAAAATTATCTTTTGACATAATAAGCAAAGATGTTTGGATCTACATTCCGTGACTTTGTGCCCGCCCCTCTTTAAAAATATAAAACAGGCTCCCCTTTTCTTAACCAAGTTTTATCTAGCACTTAACCCTTCTTTGCATGATGACGGAAATTTCCATCATAATATTTAGTCAACAAAAAAAGGTACTCAAAACCCTTGTACTGTAAATTTGTTGTTGCTGGCAACTTTTTAAGCGACTATTGCGTACAAAAAAACGCAGTTGTCAAAAAATAGCAAACGTCACTGTCAATTACCAGGCCTACAACTTTTCATTCCGCTGTTTGTTGTGACTGGAAGAAATGAGCGAGATTTTAAATTGTTTTATGGAAATAAACGGAGATATAAAATACAATAAAAGTGAAAATGAGTGGAAAAAAGGTTTGTTTTCATGTTTTTGTTATTTTATATACAATTTATATCAAAACACTGTGAATAAATTTCTCAAAACTATGTGATAGAAATTTACATCACTATGCAGTAACTTCACTTGTAATGTACTGTAAACATTTTTTTGTTAATGTTCATTTTATGTTGTTTTTTAGGTAAACATGAATGATAGAGATATTGAAGATTTTTACATCATACATTATCATACAGAATAAAGAAGATTTAGTAAAAAATATTTTTTTATTTATTTATTACTGAGCTAAATATGTGACAATGCATGATGATGTAAATTTCCATCATATTGTTTTTTACATAATACATATTTTTATTTACAACAAGATTTTTTTAAATATTTTTCCTTTAATCTAGAGCATTAATTACATCACCCTGATTTTTTTTTAAAAAAAAGAAAAAATCATGCAAAGAAGGGTTAAACTCATTTTTCCAATTTCATGGCAATTTTCTGAAGCATGGGCTTTATCACAAAAAACGCAGACGTTTTCTTGCTTAGCTTTAAAATTAAATTTAACCCTAGAATGATAACTGTTATCAGACGAAACGGTCGTTTCGCCGCCAACCTTCAAAAAGGCAGAAACGACAGTAAGTATCTATTCTCTGCACAACTTCCAGCGAAAAAGCCGAAATTGACTATTTTCTAGCGCGCTTACGAAACTTCACATAATTATACAAAAAATACCATAGATTCGTCTCGGTGATATCTTTCAAAGAAAAAAAAATTGAGTACCTAGGACAAAAGACAACGAAGAAAAAAAATATTGAAAATTCCAAAACGAAATAAAAAAACGAGTTCTAGCCGGATTTTGATGTAAAAATTTAGACAAACGTACAGCCCTAACTAATCTATAGATCTTCAAACGGATTGAATTATAGGATGCGGAATGTTTCAACTTAAAATCCTACGCTGGTTTGAACTTCATTAAATAATTCTTTCTATTTTTAATTAATTTAAAACCACTTTTTTCATTTCATAGTTTGGCGACAGATAAAGGCGATCAGCTTGTAATTGAGGTTTAGATTTATATGCCAAAAGTTGCCAAACAGGTTTGCTATCATTTCGAAGTTAGTTTTTCCGACATGTTAGGCTTAAGTGAGAATGAACGTAATGTTAAGAAATAGGCAGAACGAATTGGACTATAATTATATGGCTTATAACATCTTTAAAATTGAAATAATTTAATTTTTGAAGAGACAGATTTAAAGAGAAATATTTGTTCTTCAAATTGTATGTGTTATTTGAACTGTATGACAATTTAGAGTGAGTTAACTTTCAAAAACATTTTAATTTCGGGAAATCTCCGTTGAAAAATGAAAATAATCATATTTTGTTGCAAGACACTCTGGGCTGAATACAAAGTATAGGTAAATGTGGAGGTTATGCGAGCTGACGTCACAGTCAATTCATTACAGCGGGACTAAATGAAATACGCATTGCGATTGGCTAATGGAATTTGCAAAAATGTCATTTGTTTTTAAAGATGTTTTGATTTTGTTTATTTTCCGTTGTAAAATAAAATCGTATAATCACATATCATCAAAATTATAATTTCATAATGAATTTTAAAATTGTTGTTAAGAAGATATTTTAAATTTTGTCAAATATCAATGGGTTATTATGTGAACCAAAATAATGTTTGGTATAGTAAAAATAATTAATATTGCAATAATTAGACCGTAAAAAATTTGTAATATTTATTTGTAACAATTTATAAGAATAAATTTTTAATGGGATGAGCGCTCGGACCTTGTATGTTAAAGGTGCCGAATTTGATTCTTGGGTTAGGTGTGGATGTTCGTTGTGATTCGGGATCCACGTTAAGCTGTTAGTCCCGGACTGATTAGTCGTTATTATGCAGTAAAATAGGTCGTTGTGCGTACAAACTAACCAATCGAGCTGCAACTTGGCAGGCAAGTTCTTTGTCGATGGCAACTTATTTCATTAAGTTTTGGGGGTTGAGTTGCTATACCCATTACTCGTTCGTGGTCGATTTTGATGGTTACTGCCGTCCGCATTCAACCATTTTACTTGAGTATAAGATTTACTACTTGGATGTAACTCTGGTTTTCACTGTAACTGAACGAACTGCTTTTTGAAAAGAGTTTTAAAACTATTATGAAAGATAAGAGTTTATTACAACTTGATTTTGTTTCAGAAAATTAGATAAACTTTTAACTGCTGTGAGAGGTCTGACAGACCGCGAGTCATTTTTTGTAAAATGCTTCCACCCCCTAAAATATTTCATCTTTGACTTTTATATTAATTTTTCTGATACTATATTTCTTAAATTTTAAATTGATGCTCACCAATTTGTTAGGCGCACTATGGACCTCTTGTTGCTCTTGCACCAAAAATGTCAAACCACCCAACCACAGCAGTTAAAGGTAAATATGCCTTCAAAAGCGCAGCAAAATAAGCTAAAAAAACGTCAGATTTACGCGAAAAGGAAAGCTTCCGAATCAATAGCAGAAAAAGTAACAACCGAAAGAATTCGGTTTGAAAGTGTCGTTTCAATTACAAAACCAAAGCGAATCGACATTACACAGGATTCCGCTGTTTCTAATTTTGAAAGTTCTTTGAACTCAAATGATACTTATGCTCCTACCGAAGTTTCTTATTCAGCTTCTTGTAAGATTTTCTACGAAAAAAACTTGTCATACATTATAAAGACTGAAAAGTTTAAGGCGCCTTTGGTCACAAAATTAATAGATCAAGATAATTTTGACTTACAAAATGCACAATTGACTGCAGATAAGCTAATTAAATGGGCGGTAGCGTCTCGTAAGGAGCACGTAAAAACATTGCGATCCAACTTGCATTTGATTAGATCTAAATTTGTGGTACTGCTCACAAAATCTGCAATGTGAACTAATGCGGAAGATAAGTCTTTGACTGGCGTATCTTTGCACACTTCTAGCACTGAACCGTTTTTCGTTCAACCGACCTACAGGGATTTCGCTGATCGCACATTCCCGATACAAGTGGGCGTAGACGGAAAATGCTATAACTTATTTGAATCTGCTGTTGAGGGCGGTATACCTAACAAGAAGTGGAAATGCAATCCACAACTATGCAACATTAATAAATATGATACTTCGTTATTGAGATTGACCAGTATTATGCACAATATAAACTCGAAAACCTTATATCAATCACTTAAGTTTATCGCACATATGCAAACATGTGACACGGTTAGTATGCATGATTCCAGAATGGGGCACCCGTTACCTTGCCACATTACAAATGACAAGGTTTCGGATATGTTGTTTGTGAGGCACCTTTCTCCCCATTATCCGGTTCTGAGAAGTGCGCTAAAATTGATTTACGATATAATGCGAGGAAACAAGTGCATAAACGAAATACAAGAAGCCATACGCTCCTCGGACGTGGAATACCTCCGAGTGTTTTCCGAAGAATATAAGAAGAGTGGAGCAAACTTTGTTGTTCATGGCGTTATGTATAGGACTGAAGATGAAATAGCCACACAATACCATAGAGGTTTACTGTCGCTGAAAAAGAAGATTATGGATACGCCTTCAAAAATTTGTATTTCCTGCCAGAAATTACAATTTAAGCGAGATATTCATGATCTGCATAAACTGAGAATACCTTTAGATGGGGATTTGTGGAATGATTTAATGAAACATGTGAATGATTATGATTTATCATCCAAATACATTTGCACCTACTGTCTTATGTACTTCGGGAAACGAGAAATGCCACCCACTTGTCTTATCAACCACCTTTATGTAAATCCAGTGCCGCAAGAAATAAGCGACTTGAACTACCATGAAAAGCTTTTGATCCAGAGAGCCAAGGATTTTCAAACGGTAACGAAGATGGGCCCTGTTTCCGGCAAGAATAAACCTAAGAGCTTCTTGAATCAGAAGGTGGTCGGAAGAACATTTCACCTTCCATTACCACTTGAAAAGACACTCGCAAGGTTGCCCAAACCCGAACAGGCAATAATTAGTGATCAAGATTTATTTGTTATCGTGCGCAGTGTCCCTACCAACCAGAAGAAGCTGTGGCAGAGTTTAGTAAATTTATCAAAAATTTATAAAGCCTCTCGTCTGGTTGAAACAAAATAACCCGCTGTATTCAAGAATAGTTTTACCGATTTGTGCGGATAATTTGCTGGACCAGATACATGACACTGATGCACAGTTTGATATCAAACTTTTGGAAACAAGAGAACAAGAGGATAACAGCGAGGAATGTGATGTTGACATAAACGATTCAAATATCGAATTAAATGAAGGAACCAGAGTACCGTTAGAGGAACCGAAGTACATTGGAGATAAACATAGAAAAGTTTGCTCTCGCGTCATGTTGACGCAAAAACACTTTGATGATGTCTACTATCAGCATCTGACCATCAACGCTATTAATGAAGAAAAGATTAACACGTCCTCAATTGAACTGTATCAACTCTTAAAAGTAGATGCAGATTGCATAGACAACAGAGATTTAGAGCTGGAAATTAAGTGTTTTCCCGATTTGTTCCCTACAGGCCGTAACGGGATGCACGAGGAAAGATCGACAAAGTTGACCATTTTTGAATACAGCAAGCTTCGAATTATGTCCTATGACAGCCGATTTAGGTTGAACATGCAGTATTTGTTCTTCTTATTAAACTTGTGCAATATCCGCCAACTAGCATCTGGAATATTCTACAAAATGAATACCGCATCGAAGAAATTCACCGCAAAGGAATACTTGGAAATGTTGAAAGGCGGTGAAGAAACAGAATGTTCTTTGAGGTCAATCTTTGCAAGACTTTGCAATTCACCGTCGTATTGGTACAAACCAAGAAATGAGATTAGCACAATGATAATGTCGTATGGTCCTGCTACTTTTTTCTTGACTCTGAGCCCCGGTGAATACAACTGGAAGGACTTAGACGCTTACTTACGAGAGGTAAATGAGGAAAAATCAAGAGGCAAAAGTACGTCCGCCCTAATAGCCATGGATCCAGTCAGCACTTCACGTTTCGTAGACAACAAATTCAAGGCAATGATGGAATTCATCAGTTGCGAAAATGGACCATTAGGCGAGGTAGTACATTATGTCTGGCGTAGGGAGTATCAGTCTCGGGGAATGCAACACTTCCACATTCTCTTGTGGGTCAGAGATGCACCTGTAATCGGAGTCTCTTCGAATGAAGATATAGCCAATTTCATATCGAAATACGTGACATGCTCGCTGCCGGACGAGAAGCTGTTTCCTACATTGCATGATCGAGTGAAGCGCTTTCAGACGCACTTTCACAACAGCTATTGCATGCGTATGAAAAAGACAAAAAGCGGCAAGGCAAGAATTTGCCGGTTCGGATTTCCTCGCACCACAACAGAAACATTGACAGTTCGCACGGTAGCAGCTTCGATCTACGGTCGAAGGAATCTTAAGCCCAACAGCAGGCTATACGATTTACCTAGGATGTAAAACGAAGCCTGTATCAACGACTACAACGCCGCCGTTTTGCTAGCATGGGAGGGAAATATGGACCTACAAGTCATCTGTGAGAAATCCGCTGTTTTAACTCACTACATTACAAAATACCAGACTAAAGCTGAAAAGAGTTTCAATGTCGACGTTTTTGAAGATATCAATTCCAACAAATCATTTCAGTCCCGCTTGTGGAACATAGCTATGAGGAGCCTGAATAGCCGAGAATGTGGTGCATTAGAAACAGCAGATACACTCCTAGGAATTCCACTGTACAGGAAAGACAGAAACACCGTCATCAAGTACGTGAACGTGTACAGGTACAGACAGAGAAAAGTAAAGTCTTACAAAAAGATCCAAGACCTAGATGAAAACTCTACATCAATATTTGAATCGTCACTCGTGGAGGACCATTATCCTTCACGGCCCAAAGAGCTGGAGAAGGTTTGCTTGTATGATTTCGTCAAGTGCTATGATGTAGTGAAAAACACGAAAAGTACATCAGAAACGTTCGAGTTCGAGTATGGATGGGTAAAAAAACGAAAAAGGGAGTGCTTGGTTAGCCATAAGATTCACAACATACAGCAAGATCCAGAAAATTACTTCTACTCTCTTCTGCTGCTGTTCAAACCATGGAGGAATTCAGTTGATCTTAAGGGGCAGCATGAAACATACACAGCGGCGTTCGACGAGTGCAAAAATGATCTAGTTTCTGCTATGGGGCATCATGAGAAGTTGCAAGAGATACGTGCGGCTAGGGATGATGGTGAAACTCTCGTGAATAACCTGGCGCACAGTGAAAAAGGCGTCGCGTATCGAGAGAACAACGGCGAATCTGACAAACTGAACAAAATAGAAGCCGCCGAGTTCCGAGAAACGCTCGCGAACGACAAGGAGGACTTAGTCATTCTGACAGATGCGATGAACAAGGACCAAAAAAGAGTGTTCGACCATGTTAAAAAGAAACTGTTGGAAAAGGATGGAGTTTTACGGCACTTTGTTTCGGGAGTGGGAGGAACCGGAAAATCATTCCTGATAAAAGCTTTCAAGTTATGGGTGATGGAATCCCTGCAAAAAGAAGTAGCCGTGTGTGCTCCGACAGGAATCGCAGCTTTCAACATAAACGGCCTGACACTTCACAGGTTACTGCAATTGCCGATAGAACATGGAGGCGTTCAAGAATACAAAAGCCTCAATGATGACGTGTTGCAAATCTTGAGATGCGACCTGAAGAATGTCGTGCTGCTGATTATAGACGAAGTGTCCATGGTTTCCAACATCACGTTGATGTACATACATCTCAGACTGAAAGGAAATTTTCAATACGGAGTTGAAAGATGATGGATGGTTCGGTAGGATTCGTATACTTTTATTCGGTGACTTGCTACAGCTTCCCCCAGTAATGCACTGTTCATAGGATTGACAAAGTCGGAAGTGGAGAAGTACTTGTCCTGCCTACGCGCTACGAACATCTGGCATTATCTGTTTTCTTATGATGAGCTGACTATTAACATGCGACAGAAGGAAGACCAAACCTTTGTAGAACTCTTGTCCAGGATACGAGTAGGGATAGTCAGCGAGAAAGACTTACAAATTCTGAATGAGAAACAAATAAGTTTTAGAGGCGAGTCGAGAAGCGAAAAGTTGGCAGAGCTGTGCCATTATATGCAACAGCTACCGAACCAGACAATATGCCTATTACCCACAAAGGCACAAGCGGAGGAACTCAACAAAAAAATGTTGGAACTAATACCCGGAACGGTAATAGAACTCACTGCGAAAGACAATATTGAGGGCGACATGTGCCATAAAAAACGAGTCTTAAAAAAATTGACTGCTTATGAAGAGGATAACTCACGGACTGACGGATTGGATAGAAAGATTGAAGTAAAAAAGGGAGCCAAGAATATGTTGAGACGAAACATTGATGTTACGATTGGTCTGGTGAACGGGGCCATAGGGACCATTAAGAACTTTATTCAAGATTCCAGTGGCGAAGTAACGGCCCTCGACGTGCAGTTCAATTCCCAGACTCGTAGGATCGAACCTGTAGTCAGCAAGTTTGAAATACTCTCCAAGGTATACGTTTATCGGAAACAGTTTCCTCTTTCATTAGCTTACGGAATCACGATCCACAAAAGTCAAGGATTGAGCCTAACGTCGTGTTTGATCGATATCGGGAACAGCACTTTCACACATGGCCAGAGTTACGTCGAATTATCGAGAGTGACAAGTTTAGAAGGCCTCCACATTATAAACTTTGACCCGAAGAGTGTCTCAGCCCACCGTGAGTCCATAAAGGAGTATAATCGACTTAGAAATAAAAACATACAGGATTTAGGGACCATACAATTCAAGCACGTAAAAAACACGAAAGTGAGAGACCAGGTTTGGTACAATATGCGTAAGCAGACAGTCTCAGAAATACCAAAGGAGCAAGGTGTAGTAACTGCTATTCCACATTCCAGAATGCCACCGGGCTATGTAAACAATGATGGAGTATCTTGTTATGCCAATGCTATTTGCCAGTGTATGTTTAGTTTCACTGAGGTTATTTCACGCATCGGTAGTGAAAGTTCAAGCCAAGTTCTCAAAATTCTGACTGTGAAACACACACAAGGATACGGATTAATGGACACCATGGATCTCAGAAGAGAAGTTGGATTTCCCTTCACAGAAAACCAGCAACAAGACGCAGGAGAATTCTTGACAGCGCTCATCAGCCAAAATGATTGTCTAAATGCCCTCACAACAAATATAAGACTGGTCACCAAGAAATGTCGGAATCCCTCATGCGGCTACTCAACAGCCCGAAACGACAGGGTAAATTTTGTCCGTTTGTATACTAATCAAGCATCTAAATCTGTTCACATAAAGGAGTTGGTTGAAGAATACAGCAGGTGGGAGTATTTAGGCGAGGAAACTCGCTGTGCAGAGAGTAATGGTTTGTGTTTAATTAAGTCAGAAATTGAGGTGCCCGCTCAAGAAAAATGTGGCCACGATACAGTAGAAATGAGTACCTTCTATTTTATCAGAATGTATTCTAAAGCAAGTTGTGTCCGATCAAATCCATGACTACGTCGAAAACTCAACATTGAAATTCGAATCGTCACTCGTTTATGCCCATTATTCCGCACAACCAAAAGAGCTGGAGAAGGTTTGGCTGCATCATTTCATAATGCTACGATGCAGTGAAGAACATAAAAAGTACATCATAAATCTAGGACAGAGAGGAAAAAGATGAAACGGACAAAAAAAAAAATAGATGCCACCACTGTCTTAAAAAAAGCTCTGATATCCCCCCAAAAAAACTTTTGAAAAGTAGAAAAACCACCAACCTCAAAAACACAAAAAACTTTCTTGCAAGAAAAAATAAATCATGCACATGATGAAAATTTTCAGCCACAAACACAGTGATATAAAAAATGGCCAACCTCTGATTACAGCTCTTGGTTGTGACTCACTTAACAATGTCTGCTTACCTAGTTTATTTTTAAAATTTAAGTTCCGCTCCCTTAAAATTTACGCTGCTTGAGGTTGGCACCCGTCTTATTCACTAAACTTTGCAATCCATCACACAGTAAAAACTTTCCGAAATGTATGTATCAACCAGACAAAAACTTACCACAAACACTTCCGTTTCCTATCATTTAAAAACTCCTAATAGAGATTCTAATGCAAGCGTTTCAGCACAGTTTCTCAATACCATTTCGAAAATTACATTTACGTGACCTGGAAAATTTACAATACTTTGTATTTCCTACCCATCCTAATTAAATCATACCTCCTCTAATATACGTGAAAACAGCCATGAATTAGCTTAGATGCAAATATTGTATAAATTCCTATGACGGGCGCCAACCTCAAGCAGCGTAAATTTTAAGGGAGCGGAACTTAAATTTTAAAAATAAACTAGGTAAGCATACATTGTTAAGTGAGTCACAACCAAGAGCTGTAATCAGAGGTTGGCCATTTTTTATATCGCTGTGTTTGTGGCTGAAAATTTTCCTCATGTGCATGATTTATTTTTTCTTGCAAGAAAGTTTTTTTGTGTTTTTGAGGTTGGCGGTTTTTCTACATTTCAAAAGTTTTTTTGGGGGGATTACACAATTCAGAAGCTGTGCATGCATTATATTTATTTTTACAATCGATATTTTGTGCCTTATTCCTATTTTTATCTATATCAAAGCTATTACGGGCAAGTAATATTTTTCCTCCCCTTCAACGTACATTTTAAGGAAATTCATCGGGTTATCTAAATCATTACTTGTTTCAGCCGCTCCCCGGTAAACAACACTTCTTTCGAACTCTCTTAACAATTGTTCTGGGAGGCAACTTTCCACTAAAGGGAAAAGAATGACCGCGTACTTTTCCTGCGTGACACCAAGGGAATTTAACACTCTCAATCTGCATTCCAAATCATCGAAAAGTGCGGATATGTTCTTTTTAGCTTTTTACACTTCCCTCGACTCATTACGATTTTCAGGATGTCTCGAACGTAGTATTGGATAAGCAGGTCCTCCCTTCCAAAACGGTCCCTCAGTTGTTTAACCATCAGCCGATAACTATCTGCGGTCGCAGGGAAACTTGACACTAACGAGTGTGTTCTTTCAACCGTTGACTGCAGGAGGTAGTGGAACTTGTCTCCATCCTCAATAAATGTGTCCTCGTCGATTTTTCTAAATTGATTCCACCAGGGCAGGAAATCTTGGATGAGGCCGTTGAACTTGCGAAGATCAATCTCCGGTAGCCGATGTCGGGATTGTCTGTCCGTCTCTGCTCGGCTGATGGGGCAGGGGTGCTCTCCACATCGGGGTTGCTCGGCCACTGTCGCAGGCATCCGTTGTTGTTTTTCTATTTGTTTTTTGGCACGAACTCGGCATACTATTAACTTCTCCTCGTACGCTTCATTCTACTCAAACTCCTTCTCGTATTCTTCTTGTGTGCAATTTTGACCCTGCGTTAAAGAGCTGCGTCCTACGCAAAGAGTTTGCTTGATTTTGCTTCTATTTGGAGTACCGCAATATCCAAGTTTTCCGCTGAAGCCTCGTTTTCTATCAGTTCATTCACTGTATTTAGAGTCCTTCTAAAGAAAGCTCGAACAGGAGCTCGTCTCTTCTTCAGCGCTTCCATTTTTTCGCCAAATGTCTCAAGTCCCTGTTCGGGCGCCAAGTAATGTCGAAATTACTAGTTTTAATTACTCTACCAGAGTAAAAGAGCTGTTTAGAATTCTTGAGACTCAAGACAGTTGACGACATTTTTTTTTTTTTTAAACTTAAAGATATTTATTTCACTTTTGAAATATTCTGTTGAGGGAGCTGCTTATCTCCAACCACTCGGTGTGGCGGCCTATTCCTCTATTCCTATTTTCTCCTACCGAATAGACTGAGAGGCGACTGCAATTTTTGGACCCCATCGAACATCATTCTGAATTTTTTATAGAAGTTGGAGAAAAGTGAGTAGATTACGAATCCACTGGTCTGCCGTGGCAAAAATGGCCGAAACTGGTCAAAAATCGACTTTTAGTAAGTTGAACTAAATCCAATTGCCAAATGCGCCATAACTTGCCAAATAATGAGCATTTTTTGTATTTGGTAACCCTCACTCTTTAATTTTCAATTAAGAAGGTTGCAGACGATTCAGATATCTGGAGGAACGGCTACTTCCATCTATTAAAAGGGAGCCAACTTGGCAATAAACATTCCGTCACTTATGACGTAACTGATGTCGCCAATTTGGCTTACTTTCAAAAGATATAAGTTTTCCTAGCCAGAGATCAGAAATCGTTTGCGCTTTTTCTCATTGAAAATCAAAATGAAGTGGGTTGCCAGATGAATAAGTTTGTTCTCTTTTTGGCAAGTTATGACATATTTGGCAATCTGATTTTAGTTCAACTCATTCCAAGTCGATATTTGATCAGTTTCGGCGATTTTTGCCACGGCAGACCAATGGATTCCTAATCTACTCACTTTTCTCCAATTTCTATAAAAAATTCAAAATGATATTCGATGGGGTCCAAAAATTGCAGTCGCCTGTCGGACTAGAAGGAAAGGGAGGGAGTTTTGCATTCCAACCCAAAAAGGGCCTCTCAACATAGTAACTAACATCCGGGCTGGTCAGCAACACCATATTAGTAAAGGATTCCGTAAAAATCTAGGGTGTTTCCATTATTTTGATAACCACCTGTAGCTACCATGTTGAAACCAACAAAAAATCAAAATGATGAATTGTATCATCGTAAATAACATTAAAATTGAAGTTGGTACCCAAACATTTATAAATACAGTAGAACCTCGATTAACCGTCCCTCCTTTATCCTGAACTCTCTGTTAACCGGCAGTCATTTAGTCGACATCAAAAATCTCCCAAATCAGTAATAAATCATTTGTTCCTTTTTAAACCGTTATCTTTTCCCTTGCTCTAAATTTACATAAGTAATGGTGAGGCTTTTGACTGTTTTTCTAAAGAACTGACATGGTTAGAGCAACCTTCGGATGCAGATCAAAATGAACTATTGCCTTCAAAAAGACTCCGGGATAGAGCAGCGAAACAAAGATTATCGAGATTATTGCAACAAAAACTCATTTAAACAATTATGTCATAAAAAAACATTAAAAGTCCTGTATTCAATAAACGAAAATCATTTACTTTTTATTGTTTTTACAACTCTCTTTTATCCGGAATTTTCGCTTAACCGATCTACCTTTGGTCCGAATTAGGCCTGTTAATCGAGATTCTACTGTAATCAATTTTGAGTTTATTATTGTTTAATGGAATTTAAATTCTCCCCTTTAAAAGGTTACCACATTTGTAATAATACCATAACTAGAAGTATTTTTAATAATTTTTTAAAGAAAAAATTGGTAACTGTTAGTGTAAGTAAAGTTATCTTGAATATGCGTTTTTCTCAAAACTACATTTTTCATTATTCATGTGCCTTTTTCTCAGAAACTGCACAAACTATCTTCCTGAATTTAATAATTTTTTAAAGAAAAAATTGGTAACTGTTAGTGTAAGTAAAGTTATCTTGAATATGCGTTTTTCTCAAAACTACATTTTTCATTATTCATGTGCCTTTTTCTCAGAAACTGCACAAACTATCTTCCTGAATTTAATAATTTTTTAAAGAAAAAATTGGTAACTGTTAGTGTAAGTAAAGTTATCTTGAATATGCGTTTTTCTCAAAACTACATTTTTCATTATTCATGTGCCTTTTTCTCAGAAACTACACAAACTATCTTCCTGAATTTCTTACCACATATTCCTTTTATGTATCAGTATATAATGAAGTGAGAATTAGTTGTTATTTTAAAAATATTTTTTGTTTCAGCTTCTTTCGGTCATTAAAAAAAAAAAAAAAAAAAAAAAAAAAAAACATGATTTTTAACAAATTTGAGTAACTTTCACGAAAATTCATTTAAAAAAAAAAAGTAAATGAATAACAAGCAAAATCAAACTTCAGTAGAATAACAAGTGCACTGAAAAAAAATTAGGCTTCTATATCAAATACTTTCTAAGAAAAAGGTACATGAAATATGCCAAATTAACATTACCAGTATAGAGGGTGCCAACTCCTCTTAAATCCCATTTTACCCATGGATAACATATTTATGCATTGTATTATTGCGTGTATAGGTTAGAAAGATTTGAAGCCAAAGCAGATCAAAACTTGCAGAAATTTATTCCGAAATAACTCTTCGCAGATTCTCTTACAACTTCAGAACTTCTCGTTCTAGTAGTCTCAATACATCTCTTTTCACAACAATAGAGCACAAAACAGCAGTTAAACTTGGCACACAACTGCTAAATCGCCGCAAAAGACAATGCAATACTGTTCGCTTTCGGAACTCTCTGAATGCTCGTGGAGAGACAGCTCACTCAGTCAGTAATTCCAGTCAACTAACGGACTCAACTAACTCAGTGACTCAACTCATGGTTGGACTTATATAGGAAAATTAAACCTTCATGAATCTTCTAGAAATAGATATTTGGAGAACTTTCCAGATCGTAGTTGAAAAGTCCTATACATGTACATGGGGACCGAAAATGTCACCAAATGGTCGCCAAGTTTAACGACATTTGGCGATTTCTCGCCAAATTTGGCGACAAAAATTAGTCGCCAAAACAATCGCCAATTTGGCGAGATTTCCATTACAATAATGTTAAATGCCCTGCTCCTTGTAAAACTCGCTTCCCAGCGTTATCTCTGTAAAACTCGTTATCAAGCATTAATAGACACACTGCAGGGAAGCCAAGTTAAGACGAACTATTGCACTGACTTATGGAAATGTACATAAATTTTCCTATTTACAAAATTAACACTACGAAATATTTACAAATATGCAAAAATTCGTAACAATATCTGTATTTTTAATAGGAATGGACTAGAAAAATTTAAATCGGATTTATCAAAACATCCATTCTTTATTTGAGAAAACACATGTAAACAAATTCAATGATGTTAACTTCACCTGAACAGTTAGCTAGACATAGAACAATGTATATAAAATTAATTTATCTGTTAGTAATGGCAACATATCTAGTGTCCTATTAATCATCTCTTTTTTACTATAATCTAAAATCCAATTACAAAAATGACTCATAATTTCATTGAGAAAATGTTCCTTGTAATTATATTCACTTAGTGCCAGTGGTAACGAATTTAAATGTCCGCAGTGACATTAATTTTGGTAAAGTAAAAGTCATCAATGGTGTTCAAAACTTTCTAAATACAAAATGACTTTTGTTTATAGCAAAATATCAAATGAAAAAACAACAGTTTAACAATAATTAACATTAGCAATCAAATAAAATATTTATTTACACCTCAAACAAATAATATTCTTACCATTGATTTATTTATTAAACGCTTAGATTAAAAGACTGTGGTATTATATCATTAATTTTACTACTAGTTCGAAAGTTTTTACCTTACTATGAAAAAAATATTCAGTTTTAAACACCATTATATTACATTCCAGCAATGTTACTTAACCAAGCATCAAAAGTTAGAAAGACGTTTTATGAAGGTTAACATAAAAGCTGCGTTATGTGGTGATGACTTACAGTTAAACTCAACTAAAATTGAGGTGAAATATTATATATAAACACGGCCACTGATTCTATATTGAGGATAAGAACGTGACATTTTATTCTAACTCTTAAATTACAGCAAACAAAAACATAGATGCAATTAGATTCCAAAAGTATTGCTTTTTCAAACACTAGGAAATTTAAATCTCACATTATTCCTCCAAAATCCATTATTTTTTTATTTTTTTTAAACAACTCTGTAAATTTTAAATCTTTTACGCAAACTATCGATTAAAGAATGCTGAAATTCCAAAGCTTAATTCAAAAGCGAAAATAAAATAAATGACATTTTTGCTTTTATCTTTACTATTACGTGTCTTTAAGAATAGTCAGTGATGTGAAATAAGATGATTTCATAAAACTTTTTACAAGGGAAATTTAAGTTTACTAACAAAAGAGCGCGGCTTTTCTGTGTTCTTTATATATTTCCACTTTACAAATGATATCTATTTTCTTTTCTCATTTTAAATCTTCTTATCTTATTGAAAGTAATAGGTTTATATATATATATATATATATATATATATATATATATATATATATATATATATATATATATATAAATAGAATATCAAACGAAATGTATTTTAATGTAATATTAATAGAGGAGCTTATGTTGCATTCTTGATTACAGAGTGATTGGTTATTATGAAGAAATAGTTTTAATATTGTATATCCACATCGTAAATAAAATAAAACAAAATTAAATTAAATTAAATTAAAATAAAACACATAAATAAATAAAAAGTAAAACAAAATTATAGCAGTGATGTCGATGAGATAACAAACTTGTAAATTGTTTACGCTTGTAATAATACGAAACGGTTTAAAGAAACAACTTTATTAGTTAATACGCCATTCTCCGAAACTCAACTGCTATCTTAAAATCTATAGAACACAACTACCAAGGTAAAGCGCGAGGATATCTAGTTGTGACGGCACGAGGATATAATCATCCAGCAAGAGATGCACGAGGATATATTTATTCTGCTACAGACTCCCCCTCTGGGTCCGAAGTCGTCCCGACCAGGAGCCAGACACAGAAATGTTCTTGTGATCTTATTTTGGTGAAGGTGAATCTGGGATGGCAGCTTTCTTTTTAGGCCGTCCGCGTTTTCGAAGAGGTACTTCTGGCTGAGAATCTTGACCTTGGTAAGGACACAGTGCTGAACTATGATAAGTACCCAATGGCACATCAAGATTGTCTTGATTACCCACTTCATATGTTGTTGGAGATCTTTGGAGTCAATATTACATATGGTCCGTCTCTTCTCGGCATAAACTTCGATGTTTTTCCATGTTTCTTGTTGCTTAAATGATGTGATGTAACCCATACCATATCGCCAGGAACGTAACGAGGTCCTTCTTTCCTAGATTTATCAGCATAGTCTTTTCGACGATCCTGCTGTATCTCTACCCTCTCCCGAACTCCTTTCAATGTCTCAGCAAATCTTTTAAGGTAGGGTGTTATTTCTGGGACAAAGTTATCATTCTGAATGATGGCTCTTAGATCTAGAGAAACATCATCAGGAGTCCTCATTTCTCTACCAAAATGTAGGTAAGCAGCAGTCTGTCCTGCACTTTCACATTTCGACGAGTTCATGGCAAACCGAATGGAAGGCAACCGCTCTACCCAAGTGCTGTGGTCATTACCGACCAATATCGCTAGGCGCGGCTTTAGATCCCGGTTTTTTCTTTCGACAGGATTTGCTTGAGGGTGATAGAAGGGAGTAAGACTCTGTTTTATGTCAAGGAAATACAACAGTTGTTGCATTATAGCGCTTACGAATTGCGCACCATTGTCACTAATGACACGACGGCTGAGCCCATATCGAAGAAAAACTTCATTCAAGAGCGTAAGGGCACACTCTTTTGCTGTGGATGTCTCAAGGGCAAACAGTTCAATCCATCTGGTGGCGCAGTCTTCGACTATGAAAATCCACTTTTTCCCTCCTTCTCCTTCAGGTAATGGACCAAAGAAGTCGATGGCAATGGTTTCAAACCTTTGGGAATACACAGGTGTTTGTAATAAACCTGAAGGCTTTTGGTTAGAAGCTTTGTATCTACTACAGTCAGGACAATTCTTTACATATTCGGCAATAGTTTTGCGCATTCCCGTCCAATAATATCGAGTAGCTATCCGTTGAAAAGTTCCTTCTATACCATAGTGAGAAGCCGTAGGAGCATCATGATGCTCTTTCAACACCAGCTCTTGTTCATGGGAGGGGACAACTAACTGAGCATCTTCCGATTCTGAATCTGGAGAGTACCGGTAAAGAATTCCATTATTCATTAGATAACCCCGTCCAGTCCATCTGGAAACATCTGTATCTTTTCCTTCAAAACTTTCAATGATATTCTTTATGTCATCATCTTTCAGCTGTTCAGTTCGTATCTCTGCTGGACGTCGAGTAGGAAAGTCGGCAACAACCATACATAGGTCACAAACTTCTTTGGATTCATCATGGCAAGTTGGACGTGACAGCATGTCAGCCATAACATTACATTTACCCGGAATGTAAGTCATCTTAACGTTGAATGACTGTAACTGCAAGGCCCATCTGGCAAGTCTTCCAGAAGGAGATTTCAGACTTATGAGCCACTTCAACGGTTGGTGGTCAGAAGCAACTGTAACTTCCGATCCATCGATATAGCCACGAAATTTGTTTAGAGCCCATATGACAGCTAAAGCTTCCCGCTCTGTAGTAGAGTAATTTCTCTCAGCAGAGGTCAACAGACGACTTGCATATTCTACAGGGTGCTCGTCCGCACCATGTCCTTGTAAAAGAACAGCTCCAAGGGCGTAACTACTAGCATCTGTTCTCAATACAAAGGGTTTGTCTTCTTGAACTTGTGAGAGCACAGGAGCTGTAATGAGTCGTTGTTTCAATTCTTCAAAGACAGTTTGCTCTTCCTTACCCCATTTCCAAGTAACATTCTTTTTAGTCAAGTTACTCAATGGTCTGGCTAAATCAGAGAAATTCTTTATAAATCTTCTGTACCAAGAGCAAGACTGCAAGAAAGATTGTAGCTGTTTTACCGTCTTAGGTGGAGGAATGTTCATGACAGAACTTGTTTTCTCTGGATCTACTTCTAATCCGGAGCTTGTGATCCAATGTCCAAGAAATTTGACTCGTGAACATGCAAAGTTACACTTCTCCCTGTTTGCACATAGTTTGAAAGTCAAAAGTCTCCGAAATACCTTCCGAAGATCAGCCAGATGTTGTTCAAAGGTTTCAGATAAGACGATAATGTCATCTAAGTATGCCAAAGTTAATACATCAGTTAGCCCACTTCGGAAACGATCGGCGAGCCTCTGGAATGTGGCTGGAGCGTTTCGAAGTCCCATAGCCATACGAATGAATCTAAAAGACCCATACGGAGTAACGAATGCTGTTTTATCTCTGTCAGCAGCAGCGACATTAACTTGATAATATCCTGAACGAAGATCAATTGTAGACATGTATGGAGTATGTTTGGCTGCATGTAGCAAATCGTCCATTCTTGGCAATGGATAGGAGTCAGGAACTGTAATCTCGTTCAGCTTCCTGTAGTCAACACATAGTCGTATGCTTCCATTAGGCTTTGGCACAAGCACGACTGGAGCGGCGTATGGCGACTCACATTCTTCAATAACTCCTTCTGTCAATAATCGATCCAGTTCTTTTCGAAGAATATCTTTCTTTGGGGGAGGAATCCTATATGGAGGTACGGCTACTGGTGCATGTGTACCGGTATCAATGTGATGTTCTATAAAAGGGGTGGCATCTCCCCCTGGACGAAACACCTCATCGAAATCCTTCAATACAGAATTCAAAGCGTCTCTTTGCTCTCCGGTCAATTGCTGACCCTCTTCGTCACGTAGAGAACATGAATTGATTTTGAAACAAGGTGGAGACGTTAAAGTTGGAACACTCTTTTCAGATGCCAATTCATAACATTCATGGGGTCTGTCATTGTAAAACCATACATGTTCTTTTAGGTTTAAAACAACTCCAGCTTCTTGTAGAAAATCGATGCCCAATAATGTTCGATTTTCTTTTGCATCTGGAAGAACAATCAACTTGATTTGGAACGCTCTCCCTTCAAGTTCAATGGTAACAAGCGCAGTGCTTACATTCACCGTAGATTTATGTCCATTAGCCATGCTCATGACTCGTTGTTCAGGTTTGAATTGTACTCCTTGTTCTAAAAGAAGATGATGTAGCATCTCTCCTGCAATACAGTGGCTTGCTCCGCTGTCAGCGCATACGATCCCATATATTCCATTAATTGAGACCTTCAAGTTAGCAACTTGAAAAGGTGCACAGGATTGGAGTTGAATGTTTCCGAAAGAGGCTTCCCCATCATTTCTTGACTTTGTGCAGGTTGGACATTTGGATTTGATAACACCTGGGGATCCACATCCATAGCACTTAAAAGTTTTTCCCTCTTCGGTCTTGAACATGGGTTTGTCCTTCTCGTGTCGTTTAGAGTTGTAGTTATTCTTAAAAGACTTTTGTCTGAAGGTATCATCGCTAGATTGGATATTTAGACTCTTGTTTCCAACAGGTTGATCTTCTTTCTTCATAGTTTTTCGAAGACTGCAGTAAGCATCCAATTTGTCTGCAAGCTCACTTGGAGACACCCATCCAGTCCATTCATCTAAGAAGTGGTCTCTGAAATCCGAAGGAGCTTTTTTCTTGATTTGGTCGGAAATTATCAGATCCTTTAAACTGCAAAAATCTTCGATCCTTAACTCACATAGCCATCCTTCGAAGTAGCTTCTTAGTTCGAAATAAAAATCCCGCCAAGTGCTTTCCTGTCTTTTCTTGTGTTGGCAGAAAAGTTGCCTAAACTTTTCAGCAGAAAGTTTGAATCTCTTCAAAAGCATCTGTTTGACATTCGTGTATTCTTGTGACGTTTCTTCGGATTCTCTAGCTATTAACGTAGCCACTTCACTTGGCAGTGATCCGATTAGGTAGGGTACCCAATGTGATTCAGGAACCTTCAAGAATTTTAGCTGTCTCTCGAATAGATTAAAAAATATTGCCATGTCATCTTCTTTTGGATTAAAACTTGGAATAAGCCTCTTTAAATCAATTCTTTGTTGATCATATTCTGTGTGAGGGACATTTGCAGATGGTGAAACACATTTTTGAATTTCGAGCTGTATTCTTAATCTTTCTAGCTCATACTCTTCTTTTCTGCGAGCTTCTTCATTTTCAAGTTCTTCTTTTCTGCGTGCTTCCTCGATTCCTTCTTTTCTGCGAGCTTCCTCAATTTCAAGTTCTTCTTTTCTGCGAGCTTCCTCAATTTCAAGTTCTTCTTTTCTGCGTTCTTTCTCAATTTCAAGTACTTCTCTTCTTAAACGATCATCTATTATAGTGGCAAACATTTCTTTAACAAATTCGGTGTCGTAGTTCCGTGAATTAATTATCAAATTCTTCAGGTCAACTACCTTTAAATCTGGACTCGGATCTTCACCCAATTCTTGTGCCAACAGCTTAAGATCCTCTTTCTTTCCACGCCCCAAAAATGCCATGGCGAGAGTCAAATCTTAAATGCTTTGTTTACTTGAAAAATGATACGCAATATCAGAAACCACACTCTGGATTTCTGAAACAATAACTTCAAATGCGAAAGGAAATATCGCCAAATTCTCTTTATGATCCGGATGATCCAAAACCTTTAATATTCAACTCGGGTCGAGTAAATTGCTTTCAAATTATTCCTCTGGGTGAGTAATAACCGAAAAATTATTACAAGGTTTAACTTAAAGTAGACTAGATATAACCTCCAACATTCAAATAAAATAACACTTATCTGTTCCGTTCATTTTCATCACCGACACATAGACTCTTCTCTGGGTAGTTTTCGTATATTTTCGAGCCCCAGGTTTGGGCGCCACTTTATAGCAGTGATGTCGATGAGATAACAAACTTGTAAATTGTTTACGCTTGTAATAATACGAAACGGTTTAAAGAAACAACTTTATTAGTTAATACGCCATTCTCCGAAACTCAACTGCTATCTTAAAATCTATAGAACACAACTACCAAGGTAAAGCGCGAGGATATCTAGTTGTGACGGCACGAGGATATAATCATCCAGCAAGAGATGCACGAGGATATATTTATTCTGCTACAAAATGAAACAAAAAATATAAATAAAATGAAACAAAACAAATTAAAACAAAATAAAATAAATTTTAATAAAATGATTCAAAATAATATGAAATAAAATTATAAAAAAAAAAATTTAAAAAAAAAAAAAAAATATGTAACAAGACAAAAAAATAAAATAAAAGAAGACAAAAAAAAAAAAAAAAATAATAATAAAAAAAAAAAAAAAAAATAATAATAAAAAAAAAAAAAAAAAAAAAAAAACACCGAAACTAAACATAACGAAATAAAATAACACTTTTTAATGCATGTGAATACTCAATATTGGTTGAATTAAAAAGTTTTCATTTTGACTTCTTTTCATAGTTGGTAAAAATTGAGACTGAAATTGCAAAAAAAAAAAAAAAAAATCTTATAATGTTGAAAGATCGTAAAATCAAGTTTTCAACTTGAAATAACCATAATTTCAAGGGTTTATTGAAACAATAATGTGCATTTTAAACAGATTCCTTACTAGTTAAAATTTATCAAGTTATTGCATAAGTAACTGAGGAAAGACCTGTGAGCGAAATTTAAAAGGTCCATGTAAAGAATTTGCAAAGCTTCATTATCTCACATTTAAATTATTATAAAATTCTTATTCTCTTAACATTAAAAAAAATGTGTCATGATTAGGTTATTTGTTAAATATTTTCCATTTTTAATCAATTAAATTTAACAACATTTTTCTTTATTTGAATAAATGAAAAGTCACATTAAAATCACGGGAAATATAATTAGATCGCTTGGTTCGGAAATAGTTTGACTTCCAGATTGTAAATTTACAGGATACTTAATGTGAAGTTCTTGAAACTATAGAGTAGGATGACATTTATCGGTATATTTTTAAATAAGGAATATCTCCCTTCATTTACTAATATCTCATATTTTTAATAGATATTGCTAATACTGCATTTTTAGAAGTTTTATACTTCAACCACTTGGGCGCTAAATTATTCTTTTAAGATCCGACTTGTAAAATGCCTACAACATTAAATGCTTTTTAAATATGAAAAGCTGGGTTTTAATTACCCTAAGGTACTTGCCTACGTTGAAAAGGTCGTTTTTATTAAATTTGACAAAAAAATATTGTTGCGTGGACGGGTTCGAAAGATTTGAAGCCAAAGCAGATCAAAACTTGCAGAAGTTTATTCCCCAATAACTCTTCACAGATTCCTTTACAACTCCAGAACTTCTCGTTCTAGTAGACTGAATACAGCTCTTTTCACAACAATAGAGCACAAAACAGCAGTTAAAAACTTGACAACACAACTGCTCAAATCGCTACAAAAGACAATGCAATACAGTTCGCTTTCGGAACTCTCTGAAGGCTCACTGAGACTCAGTATCTCAACTCAGTAATTCCAGTCAATTAATGGACTCAGCTAACAACTGACTAACTCCCCGCTCACTTGGCCGATCTTATATAGGGGAGGCGAAACTTCTTGAGACTTCTAGAGGTAGATGTTTGGAGAACTTTCCAGATAGTAGTCGAAAAGTCCTATACATGTACATGGGGACCGAAAATGTCGCCAAATGGTCGCCAAGTTTGGCGACATTTGGCGATTTCTCGCCAAATTTGGCTTCAAAAATAAGTCGCCAAAACCGTCGTCAACTTGGCTTTATCTCGCCAATTTGGCGAGATTGCCATTACCATAATGTTAAATGCCCTGCTCCTTAAAATTCGCTTCCCAGAGTTACCTCTGTAAAACTCGTTATCAAGCATTAGTAAACACACTGCAGGGAAGCCAAGCTAAGACGAACTATTGCACTGCCTTATGCGAGATATACATAAGTTTTCCTATTTACAAAATTAACACTACGAAATATTTACGAATATACAAAAATTCGTAACAATATTATTCGTGAATATTTAAGCCCAAATATTTAAGTTTCTAAAACTGTCTACTTATTATCTCTGTGTTGATTTGAACAAAAGTTATGACTATTTGAAACTGATCTAAAACTGTAAATTATAACCGGAAATGACCGGATATAGCATATCAAAACCAAAAGTTGCCCATTTAAAAGTGATTTCCTTCTAAATGTTAATATTTTCTTCTTTTTAATAAATAAAAAAAAATTGAAAAAGAAGAAGGTGCATTTAAAGTGTGTAAGTAATGTGGTTTATATAGAAATTGATTGTTTTAAAGTTTAAATGCATTTTTCTCGGAATTGATTTTCACACAAATATTGCTGACTTGAAATGTCATAACTCAAAAAATTATTCATGAATCATTATAAAAAAATTTGTACTTCTCTTGTTGATTGTTTTCTAGTGCATCTGCTATAGAAATTGATATTGGATGGTTATTTTATGAAATACCACCTTCAGTTTGAATAAAAACAAGGTGAAATTGTTACAAAATCATGAACTTATTTTTCGACTATCCATAAAAAAAAGTTTTAATGAATATATTTTCTTAATGTAGTATATGCCTTATATATAAGCATGTAGTTTATTTATATACAATTTATTTCCTGAAAAAACTTAATAGTTTTTCATTTATCTTATTTTAAGTTTTTGAAATATTTCATCAAAATTTCATGCAAAATTGTAATTTTTGAAAAATAATAATAATAAATTTGAATTTTTTTCACTGTATTATTAATCTATAGTAGTACTAAATATAAAAAGGCACTTAAAATATTCGTACATAAAGTTTTTTTTAAAAAAGTACTCCGAACGTAGGCAAGTACCTTAATGCAAATTTCTCTCAAAAGCTACCACTTAGGATTATTTTATGATTCAATAGAATATTGAATTACTAAACCATATTAATTACTTAAAAAATAGTTATTTAGTTTAGAGAACATTAATGTAAAATTATACCTCAATACACTAATTAATACCACGTAAATTTTGTTTGCGAATGCAATCTCAGTCATTATTAAATCTTTTATATTGTTACGAATTTTTGTATATTTGTAAATATTACGTAGTGTTAATTTTGTAAATAGGAAAATGTATGTGCATTTTGCATACGGCAATGCAATAGTTCGTCATAAGTTGGCTTCTCCGCAGTGTGTCAATTAATGCTTGATAACGAGTTTTACAGAGATAACGCTGGGAAGAGAGTTTTACAAGGAGCAGGGCATTTAACATTATGGTAATGGCAATCTCGCCAAATTGGCGAGATAGAGCCAAGTTGGCAACTAATTTTTGTCACCAAATGTCACCAAACTTGGCGACCATTTGTCGACATTTTCGGTCCCAATGTACATGTATAGGACTTTTCGACTACGATCAGGAAAGTTCTCCAAATATCTACCTCTAGAAGCTTCAAGAATGTTCGCCTCCCTTATATAAGACCGGCTAAGTGAGCGAGGAGTTGACTGAGGTTAGTCAGTTAGTTGACTGGAATTACTGAGTGGAGATACTGATTCTCAGTGAGCATTCAGAGTAGTTCTAAAGCGAACTGTATTGCATTGTGTTTTGCAGCGATTTTAGCAGTTGTGTTGTCAAGTTTTTAATTGCTTTT